>CM017572.1:42956631-43194131 GCA_007844125.1 Sinonovacula constricta | reverse complement strand
ACAGAGAGAGACACACAAGAGAGAGAGAGAGAGAGAGAGAGAGAGAGAGAGAGAGAGAGAGAGAGAGAGAGAGAGAGAGAGAGAGAATTATGGCCTTAATATGGAGTGACATGCTTTAGTCAGACTGTTCGTGTTTTTGTCATGAAATACACAATTTCAGAATAGTCGAAAGAAGCCTTAATAATATCTTGATTATATAAATGCATAAATGTGCAATAACATATGCACAATGTATTTCGATCACAAACACTTACTAAAAATCTCATTGACGGTCATTTTCTGTCATTGGCAAATTCTTAGGCGTCAAGTTGTCATCTACTTACAATAGAATAGACCTATATCTATCAAATACACATCATCGCAGCTAACGACACTGGCAACACGTAAACAAGTTTTACAGTTTCGCTGAACTAGGAGACGTTTACATCAGTTGTTGTAACTGTATAATCTAGTTTGCTAGTTGTAACTGGAACATTCTGGAACTGATTTACATATTATAACATCTTTTTCACACACATTCGGTTTAAAGTTATTTATAAAACGCACATTTGCAGGTTAAAGAACTTAGAGGAAAAAATAAAAAAGTGGATGATTATAAAAATGATAAGTAAAAAAATAATATAAAGATGTAAAAATAAAAGTAGTGTTCCTAAATTAAAAAAAAAACTTTGGTGAGGATTAATTATTATAGAATCATATTGTAAGAGCCTGTTTTCTACTTAATAATACAGCTTTGTCTTTGTAATAGAAACCTGTATCGAATGTTTGTAGTTTTGCCTTAGTATAAAACATATAAATAAGATATGCTTAAATAGTTTATTAGGATATTAATTGCATGATATTGTAGTCTCTTGACAATACATCATGCCGAATATAAATACATTGTATAACCTTACTGGGCTGATATGTAGCCTGCAGACATGTGTTAAATTAAATATAGGATCTGACATGAGTGTCAGTTGTATACTGAATATATTAAACGAATGGGAGGACATGCAGCAGAGTTTTATTTCGTTTTATTCATTATTGTTTAATTTTTTCAAAATTAAATGAATATGAGTGTGGGAATCTATATATCAGAAATGATATAAATCAGTTCTCTTGTTAATAATGAATCATATTTACAACTATAAAGGTAACTTATGGTATATAAAAAATGACAAATGCATGTTTCAAGTAATGTAAGTACAATCACACACAATTCTAAGAATATTTAGATTATCCGACTGTGTACTACATGCAAAGGAAATTGTGCATGCTGATGAATTGAAATTTAAAGGATAAACGTTAACGTTTTGATTTGCATTTTGATTGGACAATTTATTAAATCAAGAATATCATATTGAAAATTTGAAATATATATCATGCGTCTTATTTTAATCGTTGCGCCCCACCACCCAACAACAACTACAACGTCGATGACAAGACAATTTCTTATTGTTATCTAAATATAGAACATCAGATGACATGATGTGACTATTAAGCATTGTAATTAGTTTATTTTTAATAAAACTATGACATTAATTATAGCAAATGTAAGGGATTATAATCAGCCTTGATTCATAATATAAATAACTAGCCATATATAGACATTTTACTGCGGACTGTCAGGCATTTTTGATCATAGTGCATATTTAATGCTGTGGCATCTTCATACTAATTGAGACAACTACGGAATATAGAGCTGCAAACGCAATTGTTCAGTGAAAGCAAATATTTCAAAGATATTTTTCTATAAACTTTTCAACTCAAATAGTTATGTTTTCGATTCACTGTTTGTATTTGAGAAACCTCTAAAACGTGAGACAAATTTGACAATATGATATGCTGTTTCAGATTGGCATCAAAGAATCAATGAAGTTGCTGAAACAGTAATTACTTGCATTATTTTGATTTTAGCTATAATCTTCTATGACGTTTGGTAGGAGTAGGCCGCCATTGAAACTTGTGTATATGGGAGTTACTTCCCCTGCCGGCCCAAGTGATCGCAGCGAAACTCGTTCTTCGTTTTGGAAAAAGGTAAACGGTTAGAGTTCTCCTTTTAAATCTACATGTTTACGTTATGAAAATGATTGGAATACAGATATTGCTGTTTTTGTTTGTTTTTAAATTCGATATATTATAAAACAAAAAAGATCATTCTGTACCTTCTTCGTTTTTCTAACTAGAATAAAAAGAAAAATGAAAAGACAACCTTTACAAGAACTCGTTATGCTTGACCTTTTCACAAATGAAACTCGGTGTAAAAGTTGATAGACAATGACACCACTCATTGTGGCAACAGATGTAAAGGCATTTGAGTGTTTTAACGATAGGAAACTACAGGTTTGACCTATATAGTTACAGTGATAAGGTAAAGGAATAAACAAATTAATTAAATATTTTACTTTTATTAATTCAAAATCAAATGAATTAATTTATGAGACATTTGACTTATCAGATACATCCAAATAAATGAAAAGTTCATAATGCCTCCTACATGAAACTAAGGACAAATGATTAAATTCGGTCTGTTACTGCTGGAGCGCGATGCCTATATATGGCATGCTCACTGAAATGTGCACAATGGAGGGGGTGGCAGTGGGGGGTTGGGGAGATCTGTTTTACAGATAAAATACGGGTCATAGTTCGGTACACGAAGTTCTATTATTTTTTTTATTTATTTTTAACATGTTTTTGAATTAAGAAAAAATCATCTCTAACTAAGTTTAAAAATGTATGTCACAGTTTCTGTTAAATTTGTTCTCATTGTTTGCGTCGCCTTGATGCTTCGCATTAACAGATTGCTTATACTTTTACATAAACCATAATTTCAACGATAGAAATAGCTTACCATCGAATGAATGACGAAATCTGTATGCAACAAAAATATATCAACATACATGTACTTGTGGTATTTTTGTGTGTTCTAATACTGAGTTATATTTAATACCAAGAACTAAAAACTATACTAGGCATGTTAAGGTTCTGGACCTGTAATGGTGACCTTCCACAATCCTTATAATGATTCTGTTTCTTGAATCTGTACTATAAAACACATCGTACGGTGAATTTTTAAGGAAGTTTACCGTTTGTAACTCAAGTTATGTACATTTTTATAAAGTGACCCTTGATTTTCAAAAACACCTTAAATTGTGCTGGAACAAAAAAGGAAAAAGTACCATTTTTTCAAATTCTACTGTTCTATATTCAAATTTTAACAAATTTTCCTGTTACACAATCATGTCATGATAAATCAAAACAATAAGATCACACTTGGACGAATACTTATAAAAATACAGAACTTTGCATACATGTACCCCCGAGCAAATATCCGAGTTTTTTAGGTGTGTTTAAAAATTTACTCTATCTATAAAAGCAAATATCTCAAGTTTGAAGCTGGTTAGACACATACAACTAGTTTTAAAATTTTCTGCAATATAAACTGCCCATAATATGACATTTTAAAGGCATTTTACCGTTCCTAATAAAATTTATAAGAATTTGTAAAAGTTACTATAATGAAACTGCAAGAGAATTTATAGCGAAAAATAACGTCAAAATGGTCAATTACAGATTATACTCCTTTATACAAAAAATCACCTACAGTTGGTATTAGAGATGGAAATATGTATGTAAAACTCTGCATTATTACACGAAAACCTTCTCTTTACTGATTTTGGCTGGCTTGAGGGAAATATTTGAAATTAATCACTTTACACGTTTTTCGTAAAAAAATCCGACTGTTTAGGAATAAATGAGTCAAGCACTCTTTTGGTATTAGTGACACTTGGTTGTCCCACACAATTTTGACCCCTGAACACATTTAAAAGTCAATCCTGGCCATCCCGAGAAAATATCAGACGAAGGTGAGCGAGCGTCAAACCATGTCGCTATCTCTCGCGGTTAGCATGCGAAGGCAAATTTAAATCGCAAACACAAGATGAAACAGTGCATTTTTCACCTGTACAAAGAAACCAACACAATAGTTATGATCCACTTCAACTTTACTTGACTCTGTTGTCGGTAAACCACTATTTTTACAATATCGCCCTCGACGATCACGCTGTCGAGCTCCCGGTTCCCTCATTTTTGAGAAATGGGTAACCCAATGACGTCATGGAAAATCCATATCACGTGGTGTAAAACTACTAAAAATAGCAAATACGAAACTTTACGACGAATGCTATTCAAATAAAACCGGATCATACCGAGTGCCGATGTTTACCGAAGTTAGTTACAGGTCCAGAACCTTAAGTGATGCTTTCAGCTTTCTATGAATATGTTCCAGCAGAGTTGCTTTGTTATCGAACATTCAAGATTTAGCAACATTGCGCCCAAATATAAGCACCATGCTAATAAAGATTCATGTTGACATTCAGGAGGTACAATGTATACTAATTTTTCTTATCAGTACTTTTTTGGCATCTTAATCCAATATGATATGGTATAGGTAAACACGGTATTTATGGTAATATCAAAGTTAATTGCAAAAGTAATGGGGAACACGTACTGGCAGCAAACGTAAATTGTCAATTAAGCAAACATCCAATAATGGTTGGTTTTGTTTACTAGAAAAAATTCGGGTGGGAACAAATAAATATAACATCTACATATACATCCTGAATGCTGATACTCCTTTCAAATAACTTCGATTTGTAGAGCTAGTGAGGAACGACAGTTTTATTTACCCGCGGATCTCATACTTTATTGTATTCTAGAGACGAACGATTTCCCCCCATATTCCACATCATCTTGATAAGGTCAGACAACATATATTAAGAAGCCAATAAAAATCGAAACACATTAAAATGCCACGATCAGAAGATTTACGCGTCATTCTCATGGACAATAAAACGTGAAATAAGTTTAAATTCCGATAATGTATTAAATACTCCACAGCATGACATAAATGGCTTGTAATGGTTCGTGTAAGACAAAATATATGGAGTCATTTTGACATATTTCATACCGTTTTTAAATTTCGGGACGTGCTATAAGGATTCACTGCATATATGCACATCTAGTGGAACCCATTTTTGTCGATGTGGATGCCTCTGTGTTATGTGTAGCTCTCCGTTAGTATGGTCATGTGACACGCAGGTTTACATGTGCTTCACACATCTGCATCATCCCACTGCAAGCATGAATCTGTCAGATCCCATACCAGAAAGTGTTGCATAAGAAGCTGTCCCCTTTGCAAAAAATCTAATATAACAATTAAAATAGACATTCTTATGGACCAATTCAAATCTCTATCTCTTCTTCTTCTTCTTCTTCTTCTCTCTCACACACTTTCCTATCTTTCCTTTTATATATAAATAGAAAGAGCAAGAAGACAGAGGAGGGGAGAGAGAAAGAGTGAAAGATAGCGAGGAAATTGGTGTTTTATGAAAATGTCAAATAACGCTATTCAAAACTCATAATGATATAATTTCAAAGGATAATTTACGTTTTAAGAATTTGACATTTGAAAATTGCAAAAAAGTGATGTTTCGCCTTTCGTTTCGATCATAATATCCGCACAAGGAACTATTTATCAGATTCACCAACGAATCGAATTCAGTAACCGACTTTTTTTTTTTACTTCACTCACATGTCCGTCTATGTTTTCAGTTGGTCGCTCTATTTTTGTTTTTACACATAAAATCAGTTAGGCAATGCAGATTCGTTCTAATTGCTTCCGTAGAATGATATACATGTTCATTTTTTATTCATATATATGACGCAGATATACAATGCATAACTATACCAAGGTACATATTATGAAAGATATTAGAAATCCATGTTCGAATAAGTAATGCATCATAATAAAAGGTATAATCATTTTGCATGTTTTATAAACTTAATCTAATTATACTTTACTGGACGTGGTAGCGCAATCGGTAGAGGGTCGGCTCCAAGTACGGGAGGTCCCGGGATCAATCCCAGGCCGCGACATACTGAAGTCGTAAACAATGGTAGTGGTATAGCTCTCTTGCTAATGCTCTATCAAATATAAGGGTAGTTCCAGGTTGGCCCAGTGTCATGATTATGTGACTGGGTGTAGTAGTACGTGTTCACGGCATGCTATACACATTGAAGACAGCACTATATCTGCTTCAAGCGGACACCGTCTCTAGATAACTGAAATACTGATGGTGGGACGATAAACCCAATAACCAAACAACAAATAATAATTATACTATGTATTGCACAGTGCATGCATATTTGCAGAAAATACAAATATGTAGAAAATCATTGACCGTTTTATTTCTGAAGTACATTTGTATATAACAGCCTCGACCATATAAATTTGTTTACATAAATTTGAAGAGGGGCATAGCTGATAAAACCGTTCTATTTTGCTGCTAATGCAGTCTTTTTTATCAGATGCAAAACCAACGAAATCACTTAAATGTATAAAATTTATTTAGAACGTTAAGAATATTTCTTCTTAGCCGTCTTTTCCTGGTATCTGAAGACGTAAACAGCAGAACTACTAAGAGTTTCTGAGCATTAAAATGCCAAAATCGGCAGATATACTCGTCCTTAGTAAAGTTTACTTAAAAACGACCCCCACATTCTGGTTAATAAAAGACGATTACAGCATTAAATAACTATTTTATCGACAATAATACGAAATTAGTTTGAGCTTTTATACAAATTGACAGATTAATTTAGATTATGTATTAAACAAGAGATGAGCAATACACTGCTTGGAGCATATATTGGAGATATTAGAAACATCTTGATCGTTTTGTTCGCCGAAAAAAAAAATACGCAAAAAAAGTTCTTCAAAAAAGCGATAAGCGTAGTGTATAGGATTATTTATCCTATAAACTTTCATTTATCAATTAAATGTTTACATCTCGTTAGATATTTTCAGTAGAGATAACAAGACAATTATCTTTGCTTTGTTTAGAAAACGTCACCGAAACGTTTATTTCCGCGGGGTTTTCATCTCATTCTTCCGAGGGATGATTCGTGGATATATATATATATACATATATATATTAAAATTGCATAAGATAATGTTCTTAAATAATTGAGACAATGATGTACAGGAAAAATGAATTGAATATAACCGCTTCACTTTCTTTATGAATATTCTTTAGCTTATAAATGAATGCGATTCTTAAACTCTTTTCTAGTTTCAAGCATATAAAATCAGAATATAACCAAACTTCAAAGTGTATTATTAGACTGAAAAGGCTGAAAAACATTAATGTTATACATGTACATCATTTAAATGTTAATGCGGCCTGCTCGAGATAAACACACAGAACACGTAACTAATTACTAGTATTATCTTACAATTTACATAATTATCTTTATACGAAAACATAACTTTTTAAATGAGTCTAAGTTCTCAGCTGTCTAATATTTAAATCTGTTTAATAAACGAAGTGCGACCACGAGAAAGGGCAACCTCGGACTTATTTAGCAAATAAGAACTGAGTAGGCACAGCGGCAATCCCAGACCGTTATAGCCAGATCAAACAAGGAAGTACTCGGTTCGAATAGCCCCCAATTCAACGGTGGTGCTCAACGTGGTAGAATAAATGAAAGCGCAAAGGTCGCCTAACGACGTAACATTGATGTTTGCTACCTTCGAGTGACTCATTGCATCAGTCCTGTTAATCAAAGAGCGGAGATGTACAGGCCATATGTGCATGCGACACTAATGTATGCCTCTGAAACTTGGCCTGTCAATGAGTAAGAGCTTCTAAGGATCTAACGTACAAACAGAATGATGATACGTGACAGCCAAAATCAACCATATCAATAAACTTCACTGTAATTGACGAAAAACTTCAAACAAGAAGGTTACGATGTTTTGGCCACGTCACTTTCATGCCATCAACACCAATTATTATTATTATCAATCATTGTCATTAATATACCAATTCCATTTCGCATTGCAAGAAATTGTGGAAATGAATTTGTTTTTAAATAAAATATGATGTTATACTAATATGCAAAAGGAAATAAAGTTATTCTAACGTACTTTTGTTAAAACTTGCAAAGGCTTAATTTTTCCCCCCCCCCCCCCACTAATTCCGTTGTCACCTAGTTCAAGCACATATGTATTCTAAAATACTTGATTTACCAAAGCGGTAATAGTCAACTGTTATTTCCTAATTTGATAGCAGAATAGTTCAAATGCTCATTTCAGTTTATATTAATAGCTTCTACAGTTTCAGTGTTGCTAAATTGCTCCTTTATAAACACATTTGATGAAAATGAGTAGCCATAATCTATTTGGAAATAATATTATCTGGTTTTATCTGGGGGATTTTCTTCTGGCGACGACATTAAATTGGCATATTCAATTTAATGCCTTAAAATTAAATATTGATTAGACGTTTTAAATATTCTTAAGTATTTAACAAGATTGAAAAACATCCTGAAATACGTGCACAATGTTCCATGCGATGGGTTAATCGTTACAGTTAAAGAAATATCTTCCAAACATTCAAATGTCAATGGCTTTAAGTACATTACAATGATGGGCGATGAACTGAAGAGTTTTAGAACACCAATTTATTTAAAAGATGCATCTAACGTCTTCATGAAAGGAAAAGTACAATCACAAATAACCTTCACAAATGTCAACGCAGACGTAGCTTACCGTTTCACGGCGGGTGGTGCAAGATTGATATAAATATCAGTTAATAAAGCAATGCAGTACTTGGTATGTAAATGTTTATAAATATTTAAAGATTATTTACACTGTTTGTTTGATAAAAAAACCCTTCAGGAAGTGCGAGGTTGGAGAGCTCCACAAACCAGGTTTAAGCACCCCAGTTGGCCCTTTTGCCGACTGTCCGTTCCAAGGCGGTAACTGATGGTTTTTCTTTTCGTGTTATGTCTCGTCTCTGTGTTTTACAGATAAAGTCGACATGTGCTAAGCCGTGCATTGAAAGATGCTTTTATCACTTCTCGTGGCCCTGAAAACGACATGCATCAGTGTTAAGGTTACATTTCACTCCATATTAGCAGCAACGACTTTCATTGGCTTATCAAATAATTTGCTGATTGCAACGCAGATTATACTCCATAAACACATCAACTCCGCAATGAAAGTTAGCTGAAATATGCCCATAGGCAATATTGCAGAATGATGTTCGTTGATAAGAAATATGAGTTTTGCATTTCGGCAACATGTTATTAACTCATTCTAAGAAAAATATACTAGTCATAGTAAATGTTTGCTGCTTCCATAAAGCCTTTCTATTCGTTTGTCACATAAATGAGCTTATGTGATTTATTTTAATATTGCTGCCTTCTAGGTCAAACTTTGTGGAAGCCAGCAATTCTAAATTTGAAGGCAAACAACATAGCTCAACTTGATGGGATTCAACTAGGTTTGCTTTATACGTCTACAAATATACAATAAATAAGTATGCATGACTTCAGTCCTTATTTCCAAGTCACCAAAATAACCAGTTTACTATGCGTAGATAATTATTATAAAGGATGTGAAGGCATCGGCGCACATTATTCCGCATATAGAGTAATACACATCAATACAAATTCATAGTGACAACCAGGAATTTAGCAGAATAAACTCCTCTATATACAATAACGTAAATATAATTCTTAGCATTTTGATATAATCAGATATTACATTAACAAAAATATATGCTATAAATAAGGCAAAACGGAAAAAGTCTAATCGGCAACAAATACAATGTCTCAATCACCTCTAAATGGTCATTGTTTGTCATATTTCTTGATTTTGGACCTGTTAAAGTAATCTACACATCAACTAAAATCCTAACTATATTCTAATAACTGAATAAAATCGGAAAGTAAGTGAAGTGTTTTCCGATTTATAAAAAAAAACAACAACATTATTATATAACTCTTCATTGAATGAGACAGAAAATACAAGAAAGTTTTAGAACATGCTATACAACGACGTAAATGCCAAACAAACATGGCCTGAAGTTCATCTGGAAATGAAGGCAATGTTTACATGTTTTACCACAACTGTGTTTGGACACTTCACTGCAAGCTTTATTTCTTGGTTCTAACGCCAACTACATGACATGCCTGACAGTTAGTCAATTATAAGTCTATTTAAATAAATTAGTTTCTCTCAACTGTAAACTCAAATGGACAAATATATAAGGAAAACATACACTGGCCTCTTAAAGTACGGAGAAAATATAAATCACTCAATACTGGATGAAGCCGACTTTATCTCACTGTCCAGTGGCAAGCTTTGTTTGGTTTTAAATAATGAATCAGTTGATTTTCTTAAAATTTTGTTAGACTACACTAGTCCCCGTTGCAAACACACTAAACAAGCATGATAAACGCCACATATTTCCTGAAGATATTTTTTGATATATGTGTCCCCGTATTTTCCGCCTTTTCGAGGACAGAAATTAGTGGAACTAAGGACATAATAACATAATGTATTTAAATATATTGTCGGAAGAATACACGTGTCTTTATTATCCCTACTTAAACACGTAAAACAAGTCTTTTGTACATACCGGCAGTCATTGATGTGTCAGAGCAATTATTTCAGAAACTTCATCATTATATCCTGACAACATAATATTTATTTTTCTTTTTTCAAATGTTACATCGAATAAAATGTGAGTGTATTATTTCAAGTGCTCTTTCGAAGCGTTGCTATGGTTATTAAGCTTACTCATATAACGTTACAAGTTTAGGTTGGCTGCGTTTATGGTTGTTAAATTGTGAAACTTGGCTGAACAGCTCTTTCTGGCAAAAATAAATGACTAGATAGCCTGGCGCTTATCAGAATTAAACAAATATCTCACATATGTCTTTAAAGCAAATAACTTGTCATGCAAAACATTTATTAGTTACACTGAATTATGTTTCATTTAAAAAAAATAGTTTAGATGGACATTCGTGATCCAGGAAATCACACCGGAAGGCGAGTAATTATTGAAATAAGGATATTCAAATGTCTGTAGTTGACTGAAAAGATGTAGTTTGCATTGATATATGTTTTACTCTAAAGTGTATTTTAAATGCAACATTTTGTTTGAAGAAATTAAAATTAAATTAATAACATTACCTTAAAAATTTGGATCAAAATATATTTTCACACAAAATATCAATAGCCATTATCATTATTAATGATTTTTCTGTGCTTGATACTTTTTATGGATATATAATTTACGTCGCAACGCTCTTGTTCTTAAAATAAAAAAAACAACAACAACAAAACACTCCACCAACATATCAGCAGAGAGAACAGCAGCTACGATATCAACAACAATAATAAAACAACAACAATACTTCCATGAGTAACACACAATGCTACATGCAAAATACGAGTCCACAGTTCATACTTTCAGTCTGATAAATTGTTACATACTGTCTTTGACCGTATCGATGTGTTAAGGTTTTATGTCCTGAACTTATTCAATCTTTCGGTGATAGTTAACAAATATCAATACCTTATTATATTAATTACAAACTGACTAGCTAGTACATTAAAGGGCAGTTAAACGTGAATATATAATATACGCTTGTTCCTATTTCGTTTCTTGACATACTTTAGAATAATTTTTATATTAAGCGCAGAGACATAAGATAGAACTAATTCAATCAAAAATAAAGATGTGCGTATACCAGTTAGTTCTATAGGTCTATAGAAAATATATATGGACAAAACACACAAAATGATTATTGAATAATTACATGGTATTTTAATACCACATCGTATAACTTGTGTTAATGAGGTAAAATTGTTATATTTAGATCTACAGTAATAATTTTGATACGTTTGTTATCTGACAAATATAAGAATTAATCAGTTTTGGTAGGAAATAAACTATGAGACAAATCACTTTTAAACAGAGAATTTTTTCCCCAGTTATTTTGGATGAGGAAGAGAGTCGGTGGCCATTATTGAAGCCATCCGGTAGTCACGTGACAGGAAAGAAAGCACGAAACGAAATCCAATTACAGGAAGTTCATAAATAGCAGAAAGTGCCGGCGTTCTAAATTGCTGAATAAATTGTCGTAAATTACTGTCTCAGTCATTTTGCTTATGAGTAGTAAATGTAGTTTGTTAAATAAGGAAGAAGCCAGGCAAAAGTTGTCAAATATCACGTCGATATGGACAGATAGCAAATCTCCCAGGAAAAGAACTTCGTTATTTTTTCTGTATACCGTATCATCGTATTGTAGTAGTTTGCTCTGCATCGGGAGTAGAGACATTGCAGAGACTCAAATACCTAGACATAAGACACTATTATATACTTTTTTTCATATGAACACGAAGTGTTTTCAGTAACTGTGATACCTTGCCGAATTTATGCACGTGTTTTTCTGCTGCTTTATTGCTTTGAATCTTTATGCTTTTACCGGGCGACTTCATTTGACAAAACCGTGAAGGGTGGCAAATAAGCTAAACTTCTCTTGTTTCAGTTTAAAGTCGTTCTTAATGAATATGACAATCTATTCGAACCAACAAGCTCCTCTTGATAACACAATCTACCTATCACGCTATCAATCATGTTACATAAAATGTCTTTTTAAATGATAGATGAGAAAAGCGGACGTGAATAGTTCCAAGTTAAGTGGAAACCTTTTAATTCCATCAACAGTAATTCCACGGTATTGGAAAACATTCTTGTATAAATCTAGGACATCAAACATTATGCAAACCTAATACCTATATATCAATATCACCTAAGAAATAATTAAATCACGATTCATGTGACATCTTATGTGATGGGGATATGTGTTCAGACGCAAACAATGACGTTTTGATTTTAGCTTAATTTTTCGAGTTTTTCATTTCGGATAATATGTATAATTTACTAATTTTCTTTCAATTACTGATAAAAAATTCAAAATAAAATCCATTTTATGTAATGAGGATTAAGGTTTTTTAGTTGAATTTTTCTCTTTTGAAAATACCAAATACTATTCAACAGTTACTGAAATATTAACGGTGGTCGTGTTAACCTTATCTTATTATATCACTAATTATAGAACTACATGTACATATAAATAAATTAATGAAGTTTTATTTCCTTAACTTTCCTTTGACATAAAATGGAAAGGACATACCTAAAACAGCATTGTTCCCGAATGCTAAATACTAAAGAAAAATGTAGCCGTTTTTATATGTTTGTGTTCTGAAGAATTATCTACATTTTATTGTCAAGGGGTTCAATCGGTCATGTTTTGGACCAGTTCTTTATTCTTTATGTTCGCTTTACTGAAATTATAATATAATTATCTAAGAGAGAAAGTTTACTCTGACACAACAATCATTTATGACAGTTTATCTTCACTGGTTGTCATTGTCTCAGAATATGACTTAGTGGTAATTACAGGCACACCTGTCAGGATATTCAATGTTACAAAGAACATGAATTAACAGGACTTTTATTTACTTCTGATAAGTTTCATATTGTTATGATAGAAATAAATTATGGTTAGTCTAATTAGAGTTCATTTAGTTATAACTGAAATGAATACAATTTCAAGCGAAACAGTCATTAATTTTTCTTAATAATCACTTTTTTTCCTTTAAAAAGTGTCAATGTAGATCAAACTTTTTATCATCGACAATGTATTGGTAATAAAGGCAATTGTCAGGATTATTTTTCATATTTCACATATTTTTCTAAAAAATGATTTTGATTTACAATGGGAGTGTAATTATAATATATGCGTATTTAAACATGTGAATTTTAAAGAACTCCTATAGGAAGAAAAACAACTATGTTCTATTCTTATTTGATTGCTTCATTCATGATATATTAAAAGTATAATCACTATGCCCATATTCATTTCACAATGAATTTTTATAAAACAAGATTCTTTATATTGTGTTTTTTTCAAGTTTGACAAATAATGAAAGGCTATACAATTGTGTAAGTTTTAAAATACATGTGCCATATGAATCATCGTCCAACTGTCAGTAATCAGAAGAGGACAAAACAATGGGAATGAAGCACATCATCACTTTCATCAGAGAAACTATCAAAAGCTTTGCTGTCTGATATATTTACATATTCAAGACAGTTTATTCTCATTGTCAATGCAATTTGACTATGGTTCCAGTCGTCAAACCTCTTACTCACAAAACATTCAAGTTGATTTTCTATTAAGTAAACTGTTTTGCATCGAATTTGCAACACATAATGGGTGTTATCAATAAATGTGTACACACACATACAGCTTATAATTCATCTTCATAAATAATATGTATCGTATATTTATATAGTGTAACACTTCTGTTGCCGAATTGGTTATTCAAAATAGAGTTTTCTCAATTCTGATGTTGTGTGTGCAGATAAGGCATTGTTTTATGAACAACCAAGAGAGTTCCCTTTCCCTTAAATGCTGTGCGTTTCTGTAATGTTATTTCTATGCACATTTCAAGAACGAAACTATACACTCGTAAAAATATGTCATAAATGTGAAATTATGAATAATCTATTGCGTTCGCAAAGTTCACCGTGTTCTGAATGCCAACGTTCTGAAGTTATTTCCTTCTTAATTTCTGATGTAACGTATTTTTCCATGTCAAAACGACATTAACCAAAACATTTCGGAAATAAATAAATAAAAAAAGATCATAAATGCAAAGTCATGTTTCCTTTTATAGTTTCACCATAAAAATCCTAACAAATATATAAAGTGCCGGAATTAGAAGAAGGAAGTATTTTCCAAGAGATGAACGCCCGGAAACATTTATCCATCTCAACCAGTCACTGTCCATTCCTTAGCATACCTGGAAGTTCATTTTTACTCTCCCATGATTATTTTTACCATTTTCAATAACTCTACTTTATATTTCACAACGCTATAATTTCAAGCCCTTACCATCTGTTAACAAAGTTTTCATCGTTTAATAGAAACTTTATGCTGAAACACATCTTATTATGCTGCTATACACGCCTTTATGATTGCTACAAAATGCTGCAATGATTTTGTTTATGTTTTCCTCTGCATATGTTGATCCCATTCAATATGATTTCATATTTTTTCTGGTTCCCGAACATCCGTGTGAGCCAAAGGGTTATTTTAGTAATTTAGTAACATCGCAATGTAACGGACGCATTATTATGTATTTACATATCGGTCATATACGTGTCCACATGTTAAATGTCAGTAAAAGTGGTTAGTGATTCCTAACATATTTTCTTATTTACCTATTGTACATAAACGAAAATTAAACTAACCAAGCAATTGCCGTCCATTGTTCGTTTTTGAAATACATGTAGATTTAATCGCCATAAGCATAAACAATGGCTTTGTTTGGTAGTCACTTAGTCCTACTTGCTATCTGTAATTTATTTTCAGAAAACAATTAAACTAGTGTTATATGCCATTTAATATCTTTAGAATACATACTTCTTATAAGGAAATATAATTACTATTATTATAAAATTAATTACAAAAGTCCATACGGAAATATTTGCTACACGGAGTTGACAACTAGGATTTTTGTTTATATCAGGAAGCAACATAAAATGATATTAATATATAATTAGCTGAATACTCCTTCAGGAAACAGGCCTTCAATTAAAAGATAAAACCAACAAAAAAGCAATACATTTGTGATGTCAATACATCTGCTGAATATAAGAACAGCAGCAACAATAAAACAAGTTTCCAGTTTACAAAAATGAAAACTCTTTTGTCATATTATAATGTAATGACGACGACGTCGATATAAACAGAATCATTTTTTATTTTTCATTAAGTACAAGGAGGAATGTTACAAATAACCTCAAGGGGATTGTTCTGTGTATCCTTGTTTTTGTACACGCTGTTCTATAACTGTAACCCATGTTAACCTATACAAATATAAACGGATTATATCAGAATAAATACTACACATTTTATGTATTGTACGAATTGCTAAATATCCCCGTATGTGTTTTTTATTGTTCTTTGGCAATAATTTTAATCTTTAAAATATATATAGAAACATACTATATAATTGACGGCTGTAAAACGCATATTATTAATCATTTTCAAAAGGAAACCTTGTTTTGACAGTTCAGAGAGTGCGCAAATCCTTAATTTGATAGATGCATTTATCCCAAATTATGACGCTGTTACAATCATGTTTACCGGACAGCCTGTTTAACGCATGGTCTCGCAATAGTGCTTAATGATGTAATCTAACCATAAAATAACAGTGTTTGTTGACTGGAAATCGCCAGAGTTGGAACAACAGCAACATATCAATTATAATTTGTATTGTAAGAACAGACTTGAATGTATTATATTTCTAAAATGAACCGCATTAATGGAGAGAACGGACCGGCGTTGAGCATTGTGGCATTTCTTGGGTTGATGAATCTTAAGAGGAGGAATTCCAAATGTGGGTTTCCGGTCTTTACAAAGCTAGCGATCAATTTCCCGCACATAAAAAGCAGTAAATTGATACTTTTTTTTAAAGGAAATGTCACTAAAAACAGCAATATCCATAGTGTATATGTGTTGCAGAAAAAATGCAAAATGCAGAGAAAATGAACTTTCTTATTAGAATATGTGAATAGAAAAAATTAAGATATGTATGAAGAAATGCAATCGTAATCTAATTAAGCCTCTTGAAATTACACCCATTAAAATGGTACACTTGAACAATTAATAAAATGGTAAGCTTGCTTTTTTCAATACTTTGCGTTCGTTTTCTTCACAATAATTAATTTGATAAAATGTACATTTAATATAGCATTGTGATGATATACTGGTTTATGCACTAGTTTTAATTAATATGGTTTCTCTTTGTAAAAATTAAAGCATAGTTTGAAATTTCCTGAAAGGTTTCTACGGTGGTTAAATTTGGTCTATCTTTCAGGTAGTATTCTGTATTCATTATCGAATAACATGTAATTTTGAAAATCAACCTAGATTTCTAAAAGTCTAAACAATGTATTAAATGCAACAAAATATTTCTAAGTTTCGCATCAAAGTTTTAGCAATAATGGTTCGTATTTTTTTTATGTCGGAACCTTTTCTGTTGAGCAGAATTCAAATACTATTTGTATAGGATTTCTGATATTAAGGGATTTGTTTTCATTCGACGCGAATATTTTGAATATATTCAAGTTACGGGCTCTGTTAATATTGTCGAGTATTATTGTAGTTAAAATGAGATTATCTGTGTGTGTGTGCGTGCGTGCGTGCGTGCGTGCGTGTGTGTGTGTGTGTGTGTGTGTGTGTGTGTGTGGAAGTGGTGGGGGGCAACTTTTATGTTTTTGCTTTAGTGTGACATTTCTTTATTAAAATTTAAAATTTCTTCTATAAGCATTTATTATACTAAGATACAAAACATGTGTAATAACCCAATATTATAGCGTACATTATTGCTACTGCAAAATATAAACACACGCCCACTAAAGGTAAAAGACACAAACATGAAGGAAAAGAACACAAACACGTCCTTTGAGCGATTGGCAAAATGAGAGACTGTGATGTTTTAAAAATGGCCAACATCGCACAGTTTGAAGGTTTTTCAGTTAAAAGAAAACCTACCTATTTGAAACAATTCAGTGCGAGATGATGATTTTAGAATAGACACGATATCTTCATAAAGAGGCGTCATAAAAAAAACAACCCCCCCAAAAAAAACAAAAAACAAAACAAAACAACAACAACAAAAAAAAAACGCTGTGAGGTAACTAAAGCACTATACTTTACTTTTGTTTTCGAAAGAGTTTTCTATCATCAGAAAAGGTTCTGAACAAAACACTCGATTGTCTACGAAACAACCCATCCGAATAAAAGATAAATACGACAATTAGTGCAATGGATTGTCCAAATTGGATTTGTTGTGTACCTTCCAACACGCTTTATCAGTGCAAACTAAATAGGCGGCATGTATGCATCTATTTCAAAAGACAGGTTTCATGATTCTATGAAGCGCGTACACATATTTGAAAAAGTGCCATATATACATTGTTTGGCTGTTGTACTTTGTCTTTTCTCGAAGTTTTTTTTACCATTGTGAAATGTATTAATTATAAAAAGCTGTTCCTTATTGATGATTATATGTTTCTTTTGAGAGCTTGTTTTTAATTTAATTTTTAAATTGTTATAAAGTCGATATCTGTCGAGCACGTGACCAATTATGTTTTAGCTCATCCACGTCATTTACATTTTAGTAAGTCCCCATACCATACATACCTCAGTATTAAATGATATAGCTTTACGGTTTTTATCAGGTTCAACATTTGAGTTAAGAATTTTATTTATTTATTTTGTTGAACAGCTTGAATTTAATGTATTTGGAACTGCTTTGACCATAATGTGTTTATATTTTTCTTCCAAATTACTAATATATTAGAAAATATATCCTTTTTTATTTTTCAGTCAACAGGTAAACTGGTTTCATAAAACCTATAAATCAAATGATAATAACATGGAATTAATCATTAATCTGTGATCACGCTCACAATCTAAACACAATCTCTGATAATCTTTCAATCTGAAAGTTAATCCTCAGTTCTAAAAGATATAAAGAGAGAAGAGAATACAAAGAAAAATAGTGTAAGGAAATTTTAAGTAGGAGTAAGAAAAGTAATATAGTGTAGTAGTAAAATAGTTCCTGTTTAATTCGTCCTATAAGGATTGCTGCATGTATTTTCTTTGATGGATATTGGACTTTGGTTCCTCAATTCCATCTTCACATGAACAGTATGATACTACCATTTACCATTCTCTGGTCTGTTATCTTGTTTCAAAAAAATGAATTCATTTACAATCAACAATTTTTGTAGTTCTTCTAATAGAAATAATTATTTTCTCTCTATTCTATATACTATGGAGACATTATTTTTCCCCCAGAAAAGGCGAGGTTAGAGCGTATAGATTGCACATGAGTACAAAGGATGAAATTATGTTAAGGTGGTATTTCATGCAAGGCTAAAGCTGTGTACCGGCATTTCTATACGACTGAAATCTTAATAAAGACAAGGACTAGACTAAAAGACTAGACTTAGTCTTCCTTTAACACGGTTTTAAACCCTCCGTCGGTTCTTGTGTTGACTGATCTTTCCAATATACTTACATTTGTTTTTTTCTCTTTGTTGGAGGTCTCGTGGCATAGTTGCCAGGTCACTATTACATTAAGGGCACATGTCTTGTCAATTGCTATGTCAGCTTTCGATATACATAGGATTTATTTTAATGCACATTATGGTGCCAACAGGGAATACACGCCTATAACTTTGTTATGAGGTTACATGATTTCGAGTATGAATTATTCCATTTTTGAAATAGTATTTGTCATTTACCTTTTGTTACTAAGCTTCTGTATAAATAATTGCAATTGCAGGAACTGGCATCATTCACCATACAGTTGCTCATATAGTCTAGTATATTCTTCATGTATACTCAAAGGCAATGTTAAAGGCGTTTAAACAAAATACATTTAATCGCTACAAACAAATGCAGTCAGTCATAAAACATATCCTGTATTTATTCCAAACTGACGAACCTATGTAAAGTTACGGTCCGAAATACTCTATGATGTTAGTTACATTAATATATTTCATGTTTCCTGACACGACCATTATTTACAATACTGACTTGGTTAAACCACAATTAACCTAAATCGATCAATAAAGAAGCAAATTTCTATACTCGTTAAAGGGACACACCTGAGTAACAAACACGGGAATACTGGGAATAAAGCATATCTGTTTAAAAAGGAATTATTAATTCATAATTACATATATAACACATTTGCTTATGTTTTTTAAAAGTATATTGCACAAAAATGTAGTTTATTGAGGTCCATAGGTCAGCTAATGTAAACAAATAAATTCGGGAAATTAATTAGCCTTACTTCACTGGATAAACGTGAGGTCGCGAAGTTTCACGACAACAATGGCCGTTGGAGTCGCTGGAGACCGCAAGTAAATAGTATTTTGCATTTAATATTTGGTAGTTTTACATGATTATACACGAATTCTAGTTATTTTAAGTGTGTTTTATTTTTGCGGACGAGGCCAAAGAGAAAGCAAGTGTCGAATGCCTATTTTTAGTCACTAATCATGAGAAAGTCGGCTTTATTTACAGATGTTTATGATTAGGAGGGGGGAATCTCAAAACACAAATTTGCTAAAAATATTGTTTTATAATATCGTGTTTGTACAGGCAACAACCAAAATTGATAAGCATTGTTTTTAACATTTTTAGTTTATGATGTTTACACATTAACTTGACCAATTATTTTGAGAAAACAAATTGGGATACATGCAATCGCTAATACATGTGCAAGCTAGCATACAGGGCCATAATTCTTTCAACATTATTGCACTAATTTAAATCTTGGCACAAAGTAATTGGCACTAGTCCCATCTGACAGTAGTTATATTAAGCCATAATATATTTTGACACAGCCAAATTGGCCAGTTTATTTGAGAATATGGGTGAAAGTTCAGTGTTTTTAAGTATTTATTAATTTCTACATTTTTGTGCATTCTTTATATATTTTAAATTGCATGTGTAATGTGGCCATTTTGACTGTAACTCCCCCAAACTTTATTGTAGTACCGATGCCAGCAGTGGCTCTTCCTTGCTTTTAAATGCCTAGATTTACACACACAAAAAAATGAGTTTTTTTTAAAATTTGTAACTCAGTAAAGAAGTCTTTGTTTGTTATCGTCATTTTCTGCATGTTTTACCCAATTATTTATTTAGTGTTTAATCAAAAACTTATTCATTTTTGTTAATTAGACTTTCTTTTCTTTCTAAGATGTCTTCTGTTGTGGCACTAATGAAAACTAAAGAAAAGCCACGATAAAAAATGGAGGTTGTACATGAGGATGAGTAGTAGGAGAGAATAGGACTGGAGTCTTGTCAGAGGGCTAAAAAGAGTCTAGATGGTCACAATGATTTGCTGAAGAATAAGAAAAATATGCGTAAGCATTCTTTATTTTGATTTTGCCACATCCACAGAATTATTCTGTCTTTATTTAGTTAACCCTTTGCTGCTCAGAGACCTATTTACTGTGAGCCTCAGACATACAGTGCAGACCCTCACTGCAGGTGGCTAGCTGTCTTTGCACCCTTGTGTGCGCATACAAAACTGGCTTTTTGGTGATAAATTTTACACTAGCATTAGTTATGAAAATCCAATCCCTTCATAGCATTAAGATGCTTTTTCTGAAAGCAAACTATTAAAAAGTAGTATTAATCATACTAGCTATAATAATGTCCAATTTAAAATAATCAGTTACAAACTAGTTTGCTCATGCTTTGCTTTGTGTATTGTGACTTAAGGTCATAGTGTTGGATTTAACTTAATATTCTTAACAGATCCCTTTCTAATTGGTTGTATTTTCTTAATTAAACATACTGTTAAACACTTAGAGTTCATCCTTTAGTTTGTGAATAAATGTGGATAAGAACTTAAAATGCTTGTAAATATATTCATGTCTTGTACTATTCTTCAGGAAAACAAAACTGTCATATTTCGCTTTGGACCCAACTGAATGGCCTCCCTATGACTCATTCAACCACGTAGACCCCTTGATGTAGCCATTGACCCCTTGATATGACAAGGTGAAGCTGACAATGGTCCAAGGAAATGTACTTCAGTCAAATGCCAGTAAGTTCATTTTAGCCTTCTATCTTACCAATTAAAATTGCATTATTATCAAGATGAAAATTACCTAAGTTAT
This sequence comes from Sinonovacula constricta, assembly GCA_007844125.1. Classification (NCBI taxonomy): domain Eukaryota; kingdom Metazoa; phylum Mollusca; class Bivalvia; order Cardiida; family Solecurtidae; genus Sinonovacula; species Sinonovacula constricta. Next base: position 43,172,508 of record CM017572.1, on the reverse strand, counting down.
GGTCTTGCATATGACAGCTTTAACTTAAAATAATTCTTGACTTGGAAATCAGAGCCTATGGAGTGTATGAGCAAAATGTACAAATTAAACTAAAAAGTCTACTTCTCATCAGAAGCACGGCAGGCTATCAATGTTGATTGGGGATACTTAGGGAGCAAGACAAGGTAGCCCAGTCGGTAGAGTGAGGCTCCAGATCAAGCAAATATAAGGGTAGTCCCACAACTGGTTGATCTGGTGTCAGGATAATGTTAGTGGGTTTGGTATTATGCCAGGTTTTCACAACATGGTATACACAGTGAAGGCAGAACAAATATACATCAAGTGGACACAGTATCTAGATAATTGATTTACAGGTGAATTGAAGATAAACCAAACAAACACATTTACAATGGCAGTTAACTTTCCTAAATCTAATTTATTTGTTTGTTTATATACACATGACCATGTGTATTCAAATTGTGTGTAATATTTCAAAGGAATGCCTAATAGATAAAATAGAAAAAGTGTAATGTAAGCAAACATATATTTTGCATAACAGAAATTGTATGAAATTGAACAGTTGAAACGATTGTGTAATATACTGTATGAATCATTTGTATCTTAATTTTACATTCTTTGTGCAACAGACCTATTGCTTAATTTACTGATTAGAGTTACTTGTATTTGCTGGTTTTCGTTTATTGTGTTTATCGACCCCAACAGTATTTCAGTTATCCGGAGACAGTGTTCACTTGAAGGACATAATAGTTCTTCCTTCACCGTATAGCATGCCATGATCACCTGGCACGATACTACACCCAGTCACATTATCCTGACACCATATCAACCAGTCATGGAACTCCCCTTATATTTGTTAGAGTATTTCTAAGGGAGCGACAAAACTAAAAATATTTAACGATTGGTATGTTGCGGCCCGAGATTGAACCTGGGGCCTGCCGTACCTGGAACTAACGCACTAATGATTGCTCTACGAGATCCGGGGTCTACTGGTTTATTGCACGAGTTCAACATTCCAGTGTATTATACACATAATAATAGTTTAGGCATAAAAATTAGCTTAAATCCAATGCTAAATGACTTCTCTTTTTTCCAGGACATTCAGTGGATGATTACAGAGATGGGTTCTTCAATGTGTGTGTGGACATGTTTACAAAGGATTCAATCTTTGAAAATGACAATGAACACTCAAAAGTCATGCTGCAGTCAACTGATTTTTTTAATTATATTTTTTAAGAAAGAGTTCATAGCTTGTTTTGTTTTGAGTTAACAATTTTTTTTTCAAGTGTATAAAAATGATGTAATGCCTTTTGGAATTAAATATGTTTTTAACTATGTCTGCTTCATTTTTTAATTCCCTTTTTACACTTAAAGTTATGTTATAACGATGAAAACTGTTTGTATGATATGTCTTACTTTTTTCAAATAAAAAATACACTTAGGGGAAATTATGAACCAACATGCAGTTTATCCTGACCTTAACACAGAAATAAACTGTTATTTATTGATACAAGATTTACATTTTTGGAAATAGTGACAGGAAGAAAAAGAATCACATTTTTAGATGCATTAATGATCGATGTAAAATTTAGGGTCAGGGTCAGGTCAATGTTAGTGCATTATGCTTCAAAGAACAAAGCAACATAATTTTTAAGAAATACTTTTATTTTATCAAGAAACATATTGCCTACAACATTTAAGTTCTGCAATGATTTTTTCATTTTAACGTGTCTGAAAAGAAATAGCTTTCACTCCATGTTGAGATGTATATATTAAACGTGTTTAGCACTGCCTCCATAGCTGTATACATTTCACTGCAGTAGGAGCTTTCACTTTTGAGCTTTATTTATCGTTGATAATCTACCTAAGGTGTTACTCCTGTGCAGATTGACAAATTCTTAAAAAACTGGGGTTCTCGTATAATCAGACGTCGGCCTTTAGTTGGCAGCTTTTGAGCAGGAGTTTGTCTAACTGAAATATAATAAAAAATCCCGGATAAAGCAATTGCAAATTCATGAGCTTGTTTAGTGTTACTTTTAATTCCTTGTAACAGTATACAAACTGCATTAAAGGCATCACATAGATATGTTACATGCCTTTAAATGTCTGGACTTCAAGTCTTATGTTAATCTGTTGGATAATGATTAGCTGTAGCATAATAAATAGCATAAGCAGTTCTGTTGCAATTAAATGGTATTCTAAAAGGGTATAATGAATAATGAAAAAGTTTGATGTGAGCTATGGTACTTGTGTGTGTGTTCCACATTGTATCAATAAAAGCTACCAATTATCCTAGTATTTAGCAAATAAGTCTTAAATTCCCATGACTTAACATTCAACACAAGACTAAAACATAATACTTGACATTCAACACAATACTCATACATTTAACACAAAAAGTAGATCTGGTGAGCAAGCAGATCATCTGGTTTTCAACAGAAGGAGGCCTTTCAACTTCAAAGCATTTTTTTTCGACTTGTAAGATCGGTTATTACACCATTATGACCACAAATGTGCAGGTAAAACTTACATATGAAATAATAAATCACACTAAATATTGCAGAATAAAGCTTGAAATATCAACATTAGTAAAAAATAAACCATGCTCCAAAAACAGTTCTGAAAAATGTTTCCATTATAATTAGCATGTCTGAAAAGGTTTCAACTTGTACATAGCTTTAAAAGTGAATTGTTCACAGTTTGTAAAGTTTACAATTTCTTTTCTTTTTTGCTTCAAAAAAGCAAAAACTACCTAACTACAGATAGTAAAACAATAAGTTGTTTTGATACCTCTGACCACTATATTATGTGAAATGCTGCCCTTCAAAACCTTTGTTAAGGTTGGAAAAATAATAGTGCTGCAACATTTTCCCTAGTTTTTTAACCTTACTGAGCGCATAAGCTACACTAATTCATTTTCAAACTGTGCATGCAGTTATATTCATAAATTGTATGTCAATAATAAACAAAATGTTGACTCATGAGTCAACAGTGATGTTGTAACATAAAAATGCAGATCAGTGGTTGTGTCAAGTTCCTATAATAACCTGTGACAAAGTTGCTTCAAGTTGTCTTAATTTGCAGATGGCTGCAACTTTGCATCTATACAATAATACATGTTGATAGTTTACATATATCTGGCTAAAAAGCTTCACTGATTAGTGAACCACCTTTATTCAAAAAAAGTCAGAAGAAAGACCTGTCTCAACTTAAATGTTGTCTTGATTATCAAGTATACTCACATTATGGCTTGTTAAGTTGATAGACTTATTGTCAAAAATCAAACTGACAATTACTTCAGATTAGGTTTGAGCCTCATTTGGTTTAAAAACTTTCACGAAGGAAAGTAAAAGGACCTGTAATGTAACCAAGGTATTTGTGTTAAATGTTTCTCCATTTATAACAACTGGACTGTCATAATCTTCCCAAACTGAATGTTTTCATTAAAATCAAGAACAAGGGGTTGTCCATGGACAAGATGCCTAACTCCTCTGACTCCTACTGGACCATGGCCTCTCACCACAAGAGTTATACTTCTAGTTCGGGTAACAAACGTGAAGGGAAAAGGTTTTCAAGCTGACCTCAGGTGCACCAGTGGTACTACCCAAACATTTTCTGGGGTCTTCATCCATTATCGCTACTATGGGCATACTTTCTTCCTTCAATATATTCTAAAACAACAACAACAATAAACAATTTATTGAGAATTGTTCTGCAATATTGGACCAAGTACAGTCCACTCAAATGACTAGCATTTGTCATCACTTTTGGAATATCCTGGTCTAGCTATCTAGTGATTTTTTTTCTGTCTACCAAATGCATCAATCCAGTGATATGCTGATTCCCTTAGGTATGGCACTTAGTAATCTTTACCTGTAAAGCAGTTCAGATGAAATAAAATGTAAATAGATGTGTTCTATGTTCTCTGTCATTAAATGGAAAACTAACAAATTGCAACGACAATTAAATGATCCAATATCCAACATATAACTATTTATGATGGAGGAAAACCACAAATAAATGCTAAGCTGCAACATTTAGCTGTATTTGCAGTAACATTAATCATTTTAGTAACATCTGGCTATTAATAAATGTCTGGGTAGAACCAATGCCACAGCAATCATTTGTAAGACTTCAACTTTAAGTCCTTTATCCCATCATACCCATGTAACATAGGCAGACAGATGTGCAGCCAGTCTGAGACTCGAAACCGGGACCCTTCACTAACAGGCCAAATGCTCTACCGACTGAGCTAACCGGACGACTTATATATTTTCTCCCTATCCAGCTACATACATCCAGGGCGACTTGAAATTTATCCTCGTATTTCCACAGACCATTAGCTCTAAATGTAACTCACCCCTTTAGCACCTGTACCATAACAATTGCTTGTCATTTATGTTGGGCACCATTGTAACATAGGGAGGAAAATTTGCAGTCGGTCTCGGACTCGAACCCTTTGCAAACAAGGCGAATGCTCTACCGTTTGAGCCAAGCGGACCACTTACACATTCTCTACCTATTACACGGCTACACCTACACAGTGAGAGGCCAAGGATTTGTATGAGTCAGCAATCCTACCACTTGGCATCATGCTTGGTACAGCAGAATGATAAAAGAAAAAAGAATTGCAAAGAAATAGATCTACCTGTACATGTAGTGCTATTTCCCTCAGGTGTTAGCAGATCATGTTGTGAAGTTTTGGACCAGAAGAGGATGTTGGGTTTTTAAATATCTGATGCTGAAACAACAGAAACTGCATAATGAGGTATTTCAGAAGAGTATCATATGAACATTTAGCTCATTAATTGAAATACTTAAATTAATTGACTTTATCACCTGGAATGTTGCTTATCAATAATCAAATTGTGGTGGAACATGCAGGCTGTCCAGTATTCCTAGATTTCCTAGTTTTCCTAGTTTTTCCTAGTTTTTTTTAAATGGTTCCTACTTTTTCCTAGTTTTTTTCAAAACGTTCCTAGTATTCCTACTTTTTCAGAAATAATGGAGATATTTTTTGATAGTGACAGAATTTAATTTTTAAGTGTGTCTTTTCTAAGATATTTTGCAGGATTCATACAGAAGCTGATATGTTGACATGTTCCTTAGCTGACAGTGCAGCCTGGTGTCACAAGCCTGCCAACCTATGGCCACTGGTAAGCTTTAAACAAAACTAGTACATACAAAACCTATTGCACTTTTCATAACCAAATGTTGTAAGGGAATGATTATTTATTAAAACAATGCCGTTTGAATGTTGTGTGCTAGATGTTGTATGTGTTATATACAATGCATTACCCAATGATGCTTTGCTGAGGGGTGCAAGGTTGTTACCAAATACTTAGAAATATTGCAAGACATTAACCTAATGTATATCTCTTCTTTCTGAATCAGTAAAGCAAATTTGTTTAGAAATATTTTAGCTCTAAAAAATCAGTGTTAAATAGTTCACATTTTTTTTTATTTTTAAAATTGTAAATTCTATTTTCCATTAACAAGAAAAACAATATTGTTTCCTTTTTAGAAATTCTTTCTTAATTATCTTTTATATGGTAACAGCCTTTCGTTTTGCTTTGCTTTGATCAGTATTATGGCTTCTAGCAAATACTTGCTTGTAAAATGCCTTGTAGCTGTAGCAGAGCTACGAGTATCTATGGATTAGACTAACCGCTCATTAGATCTATTTTGTTCATTAATCATTCTTCTAACACAATATTTTTTTAAGGAAATATCCTATATCGGTATCAATCTTTTCTTCAATAGTATCATGTATTGTTTGCAATACCATCATAGTGTCATTAATTGCATTTAAGTCAAAGACTAGGATGCGTGTGGATGTTGCATGTTGGTGCATAGGATTCTCTCTCCTTTCAGAAACCCTGTAGATGCAATAGATGTGAGTAACTAATATGAACCATGCCTAATGGAAAGACTCTATTTAACCTTGCTTGGCTTGACAAGCTTGACAATAATGGCCACTGTCTGTCAAAATAGTGTAAAATGGACACTGGAAACTGCTTTGCAGCTTTTTGCTTTGTGTGTAGCAAAGGCTTATCCTGTTCCAACTCTGTCCTTGCTCAATTAGTTGGTCATGCAGATAGTATGAAACACAGGCAGGCTATGAAAGTGTGCAAAGATAAGAGCCAAACATTGTTGTTTAAATCTCGAACACCTAGAACCAGTCAGCAAGGAGGTGGGGATCCTGAAAAAGAAGTTGCATTTTTGAAACAATGAGCAATGTCTGATTAAATAACAAAAGCAGAAGCATTGTGGGCAATGCAGGTTGCCTCTTTTGGATACTCCTATAGGTCATGTGATGGTATTGGAGAACTGTTCAAACTGAACCAGTTTACAATGAGCAAATCAAAAATGTCATATTTGATATCAGATGGGCTTTGTCCTTATTTTTGAAAAGAAGTTTCAAAGAATATACAAATGTCAAAATGCCCATTTACAATTTACAGTTTGATGAAACAGGCAATGCCCAGGACAAGAAGCAATGTGATGTGCTAGTTAGATTTTGGAACGAACAAAAGGGAGAAATCAGTACTATGTTTCTTAAAAGTCTAATGTTTGGCCATGCGAAAGGAGAAACAGTGAGTAATGCACTAATAGAAACCTTGTGTGAAAAAGACTATGAATTGCCTTTACAACAACGGGTGGCATTGGGGTGTGATGGGCCAAATATAAACAAAACGATATGGAAAAACATTGATAGCCACAAGAAAGCATTATGTTTGGCTGGGCTTACTCCCTTTGTACCATGTACTCTTCATGTTGTACATAATTCATTCAGGAAAGGCCTTGACACTTATGGAGAAGATGCTGAACAGCTGGCAGTGGACATTTTTCAATGGTTCAAGTCTCACATCAGCCAACGTGAGGACTATGGTTTGACATTGGAGGACCTTGGCTTTGAAGAGGAAATGTTTGTCGGACATTTACAGTGTCGTTGGCTTACACTTGTTCCAGCACTTGAGAGATTGTTGAAGCATTGGGATGCAGTGTACCAGTATTTTGTCAAGGATCTGCCAAAGAGAAGCAAAGAACAAAACACAAGTGCGCAACTGAAGAAGAATACCAGGTACATAAGAATATGTCAGTTTATGTCTGGAAAAGAGGGCCACTTCCAAGTCCAGTTCTTGGTGGGTGTAGGGCCACTGTTTGAGCCAGTTCTGAAAAAAATTCAGAAGCAGGAACCCCTCATACATCTCCTCTACTCTAAGACTTCTGATCTGCTGAAAACTATCATGCTGAGATTTCTCAAGTATGATGTTGTTGGTGAGAAAAGTGGAAGGAAATTAGAAACAATTGATGTATATGACAGCAAGAACCTGATGAGTGTTGAAAGTGTGGAAATTGGATACTTAAAAGACATTGTCAAACCTTGACACTGGAAAGCAGAAGATACAGAGGACCAAAATGCTAAAATTCTACCAGGCAGTTGCGCATTTTCTGCAAACTAGGCTCCCAATGAAAGATGCTGTAGTACGATCTGTGCAGTGTCTCTACCCTGAAGTCAGAGATCAAGAAAGAGCCCAAAATCTGATGAGGGAGTTGTGCATGATCTTGCCAAACATCAATGCTGCTGATATCTCCAAGATAACTGATGAATGGAAAATGTACAGATCGGAGGAAATTCCTGCTGATAACATCTTCAAAGAAAACAAGTTGATAACAATTGACCACTTTTGAACTATGTTTTGAACATTAAGAATGCGAATGGTGACCCTAAATATCCCATTCTCAAAGCAGTTGTTCTCACATGTCTGTGCCTGCCCCATGGAAATGCTGATGTGGAACGGAGCTTAACTGTAAGTAAGAAACCTGTCACAGCAGAACGATCCCTTCTCACAGAAGAATCCATAAATGGACTAAGAAGTACAAGAGATGCAGCGTCACTGTATAGGACAATTGCTGATGTTCCTGTCACAAGGAACTTTCTTAGCAGTGTCAGGAATGCTCATAAGAAATACCAAGAAAGAATGAAAGCTCAAAAGAGAGAAGCTCTCCTGCTTGACAAACAACGGAAAGAAGAGGCCCTGCAAAAAGAAATGGAAGTCACAGCTTGTGGGGAGAACACAAAAAGGAAGAGAAAACTTGATGATAAGGAGCGGCACATGAAGAAAAGTGAAATTGAGCTGAAGGCTGACATGGAAAGGGCCAATCAGATATTTGACGAAGCAAACAAGAGACTCTTGGCAGCAATAAAAGACAAAGACTTCAAAGAGTTGAGCATTGCACAAAGTGTTCTTGATATTGAAATAGCAAATCTTGAAAAAATCACTGTTGCGATGAACAAATGTGTGGATAAGAGGAATGACATTGGAAAGAAACGGATGAGAATGATTGATGCATTTATGGAGAGGAAGTAAAAGGATGTATTTGTGTCAGCTTTAATTGGTAAAATGGAGAATTGCTATGTAGCTTGCTTTGACTTTTGTCTCTACAGTAGATAGACCCTGCATATATATTTGTTTAGACTACCTGGTGTATATTGCTTTGCATGTTGCTCTCATACTCACAATACTGTGTTGTTTTCTCAAATGACACTGTTTTAACATGTGTGTTTCATTGCATATTTCATGCAAAACATGTTCTTGTATTGTTTCATAATATACAACTATTAACATTCTGTAGTTACCCCATGTATATGAATGTTTAACATTATATTAACACATAACAACTGTTTGTTTAATATGTTTATTGCTTTTTAATTAATAAAAAAACATTTCAGGTTGCTGTATGACACTGAGCTGAGCACCTGTCAAAGCCAAGAACTGGTCAGCAAATCAGCTTCTGTGTCTGAATGTTGTGGTAATGCTTTGTAGACTGAATAAAGAAGGTAGTTATAGAACTTTTTTTTATTCCTAGTATTTTGCAATAATTCCTACTTTTTTTCCTAGTTTGTTCCTAGATTTCCGTGGTGACCGTTCCTAGTTTGTTCCTAGTTTTTTACAATGACCTGCTGGACACCCTGAACATGAAGAGTATTTGATTTGCAGAAAATTGCGAAAAATGGATTATCTCTTAAAAAAATAGAGATATCCTTTGAATCCTTAACATCGTATGAAATCTTTTCTCTTCTGTATTATTATTTTCAAACCCCTGACGTACCTTTCCAAAATGAAGCTTGGCCAGTTACTCGTTTATTCTGATCAATAGAATGTTTCGTAAATTCATCCATTCGGTAAAAGCATCGTAAAAAATCACTCTTTGTGAACGGTCGCTGCGCATGCATTCACTCCTTTCTATCTTCAACTCCGAAAATGTTACTCTTCTTGCTCTGCTCGCCATGTTGGATTTTTCGGCCAATGAGATTCAAGAAAATAGTACCCACAATGCATTACGCGTGCAAATGTAAACACCACATTAACGGCTTATCGGTAATAAACTCCCGAACTTTAGGGTTGACTAAGTGGGTCATATGGGATATATTAATGACCCCTAGCAGTTGATAATCAAATTATTCGAATCTTTAACTCGAATTGAGCCTATTTTACCCTCAGGTGTGTCCCTTTAAAAATATAAAATAAAAAGCAAATTTCTATACTCGTTAAAAAGATAAATATCAAAACGTTTACGCGTTCCTTTTGCAATAGAATTTATCATTTGAAATATGCATTATTTTCCATATTAATTTGCTTGATAGAATTAAAACAAAAACAATAACAGCATGACTGTGTAGTAAATGTCGTTAGAATATAGGTGATATTTTTAAACATTTAAGCATATTTATTATGAATTTGATCATCCTAACAATACTGCCCTTTTTAAGTTTTTTTTATTATTTATTTACTGTATTGTCACTAGTGTTTAAAATATTTCTACCTCAAGCCGCAAGCCCGTCGTGTTCTTGTCCTTCAAACCGGTCTCGAACCACTATCCAAAGTATTTAATGTTGCTAAAAGACATCTTGTCGTCAGATGTATTAAGTGAGCAGTACAAGTTATCTGTATTGGTAAAATCCCGGCTGGAATCTGTTCAGCCATCGCTCATAGGGACAAGTTTCATCTCTTGAATGCAGGGTGTCGAAATATGTTGCCCTGAGTTTAACACGTTAGCCGATCTGTAGAAATCTCCAGGTGCCAGGATAATTTAGACCGATATCTTGTCTTGTTTTCGGTTCATCACCTCTCAGTTGAGTAAACCTGCATGTGTCCGTAAAAGCCATTAAGCCTGCATGCGATGTTAAAAGGCGGTTCAACTCTCATGAAACTCCAGTTAGCTTGGCAAATTTCTAAAACCATCTTGGTGCTTCCTGCCTTCTGATGCAACAGAGACAACAACTATCTCAATAAAGAAAGTCCCTGAAATGGTACGGCTTGTAATGATTATTATTTAAGAATGTGTCGGACTTTACCTTTTACATTGCATGCTTTTGCATTCTTTAGATTTACATGAAGCTATAACACCATATCTACGCATATATAAGAATATATGACAAAGTCCACTAGAAACGAATTAATATCAGGTTAAGGCATTGGTATTTCAATGCATATTTAATCAATGAATCTGCGACCACATCGAATTCTTTTATTTTAATTTTAAAACGTCATTAGGCAAATCGTAGTAAAGAGGACAAGGGATAAGTGTCATAAAATTGTTTGCAATTGGCATATTGGAATGAATTCTAAACCTTTTTCACTTTTGAACAAGAGGATAAATCTAACATCACTGCCAATGACATATGTTCACGCATTCCGGTTTTCATCTATTTGGCTTTCTAATATTTGAGTTTTGGAAGCACTACGAATGGTTTGCCTTTGACATTGCCAACAGGATAGACTGCTTATATAATGATCCGCAAACAAAATTATCAACATGCATTTGAATGCTTTATTTATGTATTAGAAGTTTGAAAGAAATTTCTTACACATTATATGAACGCTAAATAAAAATTCAATTTTCTAACATTTCTGAGTGATTATGCGAGAACCATTTTGCGGATTTCAAGCCTTTTGACTTGACCATCACTCTGAAAGCAATAGCAGAACATTGTTTAACTTTTTATAGATGGTTTGTGTTTTACTCAATACATAATTTATTAACCAATATACTGACAATGATTCTGAAAGCTTCAACAAGAACCCGGTTGGATTGTAAACAATACAAGAATGGAAACAAACACGGTTTAAATGGAAATGTGTCTTTACATTTCAGAGAGAGCGCCTATCCTTTGACGGATAAATGGATCCATCCGACAATCTTGACTTTGTTACAAACAGTTAAATGTTACAAACAGTTAAATGAAAAGCTCTATAGACACATCCTCTTAAAAATTGATGTCTGATAATAAATTTTACAAAAAAATAAATACAGACGACAAAAAGTCAACGGATACCTCACTTAATACAGGTTTACAATAATACTTTGGTAACAGTTTGCATCTATATTATTTGCCTATGCTTATTGATATAATCCTACATAAATGCTACAGAAATTTTTCGTTAAATGTGGAATCATTGTGAAGGAGAAGCTTTCACTTACTTTTCTGGTCTTTACTTTGTAATACGAACTTGATATTAATTATTTCTCTTTTGCAAGAAATACTGATTGTTTGTCCTTTTTGTTACAGCCCGCCGACACAATGCGAGGTGCAGATACATATCTGGGTACAACCTTAGTGACAATCCATATATATCTTTTGATAAAATAAGTTTTTTTTATTTCTCTCGGAGCTTGTAATATGTTACATTAACTGACCCAGGCACATTTAAAAGAAATAATAAACAAAACGTCATGTATTCGTGAATTTTTATTTTGTTGGTACTTAATGTAAAGTGGATTATTTTATTTGTGTGTCATTGTCTTATTCTCATTAGGATACTCAATCAATATATAACAATAAATATCAAATAAAATCTTGTAAACGTATTAATGTTTGCATACATTAAGAGCAAAACAAATATATTTCAGATTTAAATATATGTGGCAATTCTCTAATTTTCTATGTGACAGGTTTAATATGACCAAACAAATATTTATATTTAAACAAAATTTACATCTTTCTCTTGTATCAAGATAGCTGGATAAGTTTAAGGACAAAATCATCACTTCAAATCTTGCTTATTTCTTTTGAAATTAAAAATACGATCAAGTTATTGAGATATTTTTACTTTAGTAGCCGTGGTCCATCTCAGCTTTATGCACCAATTCGTGCTAGAGACCATAAGGTTCTGTGTAAATAAGCCTTCTGTTAATTAAATTCCGAACCAAGTCAGCTGATGACGTTTATTTCCCTAATTAACTGACGCTTCTATGTCATGGATACTTCCCTACGCCTTCTGAAAATTTCATGGTTATAGTTAAGGCCTTCCATTCTTGTCCATTCAGCATTCAGTTTACAGACGTCTAGTTTAGCTCGCGTGGAATCATACTGTCATCAAAATCCTTTCACGATAGTGATTGAACATTCCACGAAAATATGCATTTGTTTCGTGAAATGTTTAAATTTTAGATAATTTTCTGAGTCGTTACTGTTTCTGCATGTCAAAATTCGTTGCTACATACGTAAAGCTGAGCTTGTTTTGCGTCATTTGGTCAATATAATATCCATTACACTTCAGTTATACTTGATTGTAAATACAGTGCAGGGTATGCATTTGAGTACCAATCTGAACGATGTTTTATCCATTTCCTTTGTACGGGAATGTTTCTTCAATTTTATGACGCTTTGTTTCATACTGTTTATGATTGTTGTGCAAATTATATATGTTTTTGTCAATATAATTGTTTCAAGATGACGTTTCCTTTCTAAAATCATTTAAAGTATACAAGGCTGTTTAGGTTACACAGTGTAATAAACACCTGTGTTTATGTTATTGGCGTTATAGACAGTAAGATGGCATTATTTTAAGATTGGTTTTATTTCTATATGCATTGAATGCATGTGTGGTCAAAAAATGGAAATAAAAATATTTATGAAATGAAAGTTGAAGCAGTTAATCATCAACATAAATACTCAATAGTGTATTTAACATGATGACGAACTTTTGTATATATTTATTGTAAACATTGTTGCACGTTTGTCCTGTTACACCTTTTTTCTCTATTTTTAATAATTATCTAAAATGAAGATGAATTGTAAGTTTGGTCTGGGTCTTATTGTTTAGCATGTATCAAATTGATGTTAATGTTCTGTTTTCATTTTGAATTTCCTCAGCGCGTGAAATTTTATTTTAAGTATTCAAGAAAAATGATCTCTAAAGGTGAAACAGAAAACACTAACACCAGCTTAATTAGTAATTTAATTTCTGGCGCTCTGGTCCTGAAAAAAGAGTTTAATCAATTATGTTTTATTTAAAATAAAGGTTAGGAATGTGTAAATCTGCTTACTGCACATTGTGCTTTTATAGTAACATTTTATTAAGTCCAGTACACTTGTTTCTATAACTTTTGGTGTATTTATAATTTCAATTGTTCATAATTATTTCTTACTGTCTATGTAGTTTTGGATTTTTCAGAGCATAAAAACGCGATATTATTTATATAAAGATTAATGATCACGTTGAAACTGAAACAATATTGTAATTGGTTGATTCTGATATGTGTTCAGATTTTCCTGATACTGTCGTGCTCGAACCTGTGCAAAAGGTCATTGTATAGTAATTTAGGTATTTTCCTAACTAGTTCATATGCTAACGATAAATACACAATTATTTAAGGAATGTCAATATCGTGTATGGATGGTTATTAAATGACATTCTTCATTGCAAAATTCTTTGAATATGCACCTGTGGTCGGCATCACATGATTGATATTTTCTTTTAGCCCCATAATCTTGTTTGCAGAGGCGCTATTTTATAAAGAATGTAAAATCACATTGTCTTTTCTATATTGAGATTGTTTATATAAAATAGTTTACTACCATATGGATGTAGGTCGGAAGAAGATCGGGTTTACAATTGTATGTCATCTGAAATACAACAAATAGAGGATACTTGCCTTTGTAGACTGTGAAATATCAGACACTATTTCTTCTTTTTTATAGCACTCTGCATTATTTTAAGCCGCGACATGAGGTAGCTTTAATGGATTGATGCAATAAACAGACCCAAGCACGCAATGCTGATGTGTTTTGAAAGCGTCTTATAAAAGCATAACAGAGTTAAGGCTTCTAGTGCCTTCTTATAGGCAGACGGAAAATACGCATTAGTACAAATAATATATTATCGGAAATCGGAGCATTATGATAGAAGTATTGCGTGCATTCACACTAAAACCCTCCATATGTACGCCATGTATACTATACTTTTACTTAAAATATACGAAACTATATGTCTTGGATTAAGTAGGATTTACGAGAATTTGATATGACCGTTTTGTAATAACCACATTGGTTTAGCGGATGAAACAAAAGCAAAACGATGCTTGAACAATTACAATGTCTTCTGTTAATAACAACTCCTCCTTTCCAACTGTTATATGTCAATTGTGTCTTATAAAGCAAATTAACGGTTAAAACAACTTTATTAAGGTATTTCGTTCTATAAACGACTTATCATTTCCGTTGTATTAATAAGTAAACAACTACATTTTTTTTAAAGTAAAAGTTTAACACATTTAGTTCGAAAACATCATCATTTTTAATGTTTTATGTTTTCAGTACGTTGCAGGAACCATTTATGATCATTTAAGCACCATCCAGTTTTTTGTGGACACATGTCAGGTTAGAACTAACGGCGTACCGCATGTCAGATGGAAGACAATTTCGCATTTAATCGTTCGCCCCGAAGTCACTACAGAAGCTTTTGTTGGAAGAATTATGGATAAGCCTTTCGGTGCAATCTTATAGTGAATCATCTTACTAAATGATTCCATCCTCGTGTTGAAGCCTTTTCTTTCCTGTGGTGTGTTTTAGAAAACAATGAATACCTATTTGAACTGGTTGTCGAATTCAGGTTTATCAATATATGTCAATGCTCTATGTTAGACCATTTTGTATTATCACCTATTGTAATATATTTTCATACAGTAAGATACAACATTCCGTATTAGTCTATATCATCCTTATTTCTCTACGCAATCCGAGTCAGCTTACGTAATACGTGCGTGACAACAAACGAACTACACTGTCTTTTTATAGAAATTTACGAAGTCGCCCGAGATACCCTATTTTCAGCATCATGGGATTCTAGCGAGAATATTGATTGAATCCTGAAGCAAACAAGTGCACAACTTTTATTGTTTAATTATTGGTAAATAAACTCCTTTAAATAATTTTTATTTTGCTTAATGGCAACAAAATACTTAAGATGAGACGCGAAATTTTAGGCGGAGTGAGAGAGTATTTACATAAAATGAGAAAGAACAAAAAAGACCGGAAATGATAAAAACAATCACAGCATTGTATGATAGATTATTCCAACACTACAAACGACACTTAATTCTGTCGAAAATGTAAACTGATCCCCATTTACATGACAACATTCCAAAGGTTGAGCAAGTAATTGACTATTGAGACTTGATGATTCAATAATAATGTTTGACAGAATGCTGCAGCTTCGGACATATACTGCAGGACAATTACTTGTATAAGTGTTAAATTGTTAACAATCTGGCCTACGTCCACAGATCCATTCCGATGCGCAGAAGATATGAAAATTTGACAGTGACTAAAACTTAACACATCCTACATATAACTTGTACAGATGCCATTATCAGCTTTTTTAAAATAAGTTCGGATGATTTGTTTTACTGTAACTCATTTACCATCGTCGTTAAATAATGATTTATTGGAAAGTATGTGGTCCTTTGATAAATTCTTATAAATAAAAATGTGATCTTCACTTGACAAAGACACAAAGAAAAATTGATGTAAAAGTGACAGAAAGCATTAAGATGATACCCTACATATATTATCAAAAAAAATAAAATTGTCAGTCGACAAAAGGGCCGACTAGTGTCCTGAAATCCGGTTTGCGACCTCGCCATTCCTGATGTTGTCCAAACAAATTATGTAAATAAAAATATCCCATCAAAGTAAAACAATTTACTGAAAACACATGCAGTTAAAAACTGAGCAAATAATAAAATTTAGAAATAGCAATAATTGCAATGAATAACCACACATATGTACAATATAAAATTACGATGTTCTCTTTTTATTTAATAATTGTTGTGGTGTATTGTAAGCACAAAATGAGCTCTCGTCGTAATTTGGGCAAATGTCCCAAGCGCTCTTAAGTCCTGACGCTTCGTCAAAATAAAACTCCCGTGACAACATGAGTCTACTTTGCCAGCTGACAATGTGTACATACAGTGCATATCGACACGTTGGGTGCTCGGAATAATTGCAGCATGGGGATGTTATGAAATAGCATATTAATTTAATTATTGTAAATATTCATTTTCTTTTGCCTAATAGGAATACTCAGAAGATATGAAATCTGATTCAGGTTCCACGACTCATCAGAGGTAGTTTTTTTTTCAAATATTCAAACATAATGAATGCAGAGGTAGTTTCACGCAATATTTCTATTAATATAAATTGACAAATTCCTCCATGGCGAATGGAAATTTCATTAATTAAAGAAATCGTTAATTAGCTGTTTGTGAGATTTGTGCCAAAGGAACACATAACAATATTCTCGTTGAATTTTCATTTATTTTTATTTTTTGTTGTTGTTTTAATTGCGGTTCTACTGAAAATAAAAGGTCGCATGCAATTTATTTTACATTTGTTTTTTTACAGCTGATTTCCAAATAAGAGTATGTTCTTGCGAAATAGATATCTTTCGAAATGCATATGTCTCCTAGGATTTTGCCTTTACCGTATCATTGAATGACACGCTCAGGTTATTTGATAAAGTTAATTTATTCCGTTGCCATAATCTCGTTGTCCCCCACAGAAAATTAATGTTTAATTAAGAAAAAAGTCTATAAAACATTGCACGTTTTGTCATTTTCCATATCACAGTCCCCGATCTTATGATTTACTAAATTAAAACAACAACAACATATTTACATGCTCTACTCCTAAGTAAATTAAGGCATAATAGAAACCAAAATTTTGTAACATTATTTTTTGTGCATCCATTTCTGCCAAGTAACACTGTAAACACTTCTTTATGAATAATTTTAATGAATTCTATTTGTTCATTCACCAATTCCTTCGATCAGTATTTAATCACTGCAAATGATCTGCTATGTATAATAAATAAACTTCCAAGCCCAACACATAGTTTGTGTTTGATTTTAACTCTTAAATAATTAGTTGCAATATTGCCGCTGTAATCATTCAATGTCGATATCGCCTTGGTGAATCCAAATACCTTGAACAAAGTTAAGTACCGGTGCATCCAGTTTGTCAAAATGCATAATGAATGAAGTACAGGTAGATAGTTAATATTTTAAAAGTATAGTGTCATTCATGTGAACCCGTTATGAAAGCCAGGCCGAAAATAGCATTAAAAAGGTGTTTACGATCTCACAATCCTTTTCGTTTTATTTCAAATATATATTTCTGAAGTTACTGTCATAATTTTGTAACACGTTACCTTAGCTTTTTCTGTGTATACATCAAATATCCATAAATCAGAGTAATTTTGCAATATGACACGTACAATTAAAAGATCAGAAAAGGCTGGAAACGATGTACGACTGAATAATCTAAGTTAATTGTAAATAGAAAATGTGACACACTCCATTGAATAATGCAACATATTTTCATTTGAAAAGGCACAAGACAAAGGTGTTCACTTTAAAAAGTAGTCACGCATGTAGATCAACAATATCACAACAAAACGTTTTAATACGTTTTCTCGCAGTATCACTTGAAATACATTCTGATTTTGTGTTGTTCGGTTAATTGACGTTGAATAAACAGTTTTATATTTTATCACAATACAATCCTATCTAGCGCGATTGACTTAGTCGTCATACAGCGTAAAATTCGCAGCCTGTCCGACATAGATAAACATTTGTTCAGCAAAGGATGCATTTTTAAATCCACTCTATATGTTAATTGAAGTAAAACATGCGGAATTCGTGAGGCTTAAAAAGTATTGATCGGATTCTTTTGTAAAGAAAATTGGATTTTAAGAACCAGGCCACCAAACAGTAATTCAATATTTTATACACGTACTAGATTAAGAGTAGTGGGAACAGTTACGGCCAAAATACAAACTATTCATGTATTGTCATATTATAGGAAAGCAAAACATCTCATAGTGGACAACTTTAAAATATATATGTTGGAAGTCTATACATGAAGGTTCCAGTCACATTGGATCAGTTATGACCGTGAAAAGAAAGGCTCGATAGTCTCCAGTGGTTGAATGAATGTCGCACGACCAGTCATGGAATGTCTTCCTATTTTTTTGGCTAGTCATAAATAATCACCACGGGTGTTCCCACAGATTTCAATCACAAGAAGCTATATTATGATGCACAAAGCACATGCGTATGAACTGGTGATTGTTGGCCCCAGTGGTCGTAAAGATGTTTTAGTTATCGTGCGACAATCAAAAGTCGTCATCCTTTAGAAGTCACAAGCGATCTTAGTTATCTACGATCTAATGCTGATTACACCTGATAGAACAGTGATAGTACTCGTCGTTTAATAGTTCGAACTTCAGACACAACCAGCCATTCGGTCACCGTTCTCGGCGACCCTTATATGTAAATTTGGTTTTGGTAATGTCTTTAGGGTGACGTGACAGATTTTAACAAGCGATCATATTTTTAACGGTTATATTTTTTGTTATTTCAGCAGTATAATGACCACATTGTTGTATATCCATTATGGTGTTTGGTTTCTTTTGTTTCTTAAACAACTACAACCTAAACAAACAAACAAACAACAACATCAGCAACATAACACACAAAACAACAACAACAAACCATAATATAAGACATGTGACAATAATTACAATTAAAATCTCACTAATATCAATTGTTGATTCTTATTTTTATATTACATGGCTGCACTAATTCGTCTGCAAGAGCAGACTGCACAAATAATCAAAAGACTTTTAAAGGAACATCTTAATAGATGGATGTGTAAAAATCTTCAAGTTTGTCATATTTCCTTATAATTTGTAGGATTTAAACTGTTTGGATGTACTTGCTATGGTAACTATGTATTTAGTGCATGCGGACTTATTACAGAAATATGCCGACATTTTGCGATTGGTTCACAAGCTAATTCCCATACATATTGTATTATAATCGAGCTTTTTCCATTTGTTTTGAATTTTCAGACACTGAAGTGACCTCGGTCACACGGTGCTAATATGCAATGTGCCAAGTATGAGTTTACCCAGGACAAATGTCTGAGTAGAACCATCAGCGCACCGAAGAACAGCTGGATGACAGCTGGAAGACAAACCAATATGAAAGGTCTCTCTCCAACCACGCGAAAACGTGCTAAGGATTATTGTAATTTATCCCCGGGTGCAGGAAGTTTTTTTAGAGTTGTTTAGAAATGTATATGACATGTACACTTTCGTTTTATAAGGTGATTTAAGTGTTTTTTTGTTTTAATGGCATGTTAAACAGCAACTATGTGTACAAATGTTGCTGATGTTTATCGATAGGTTGCAACACAAGGCTTTGAAAACGGTAAGTAGCGTTATATTCGCAGTGGGAATATGATTAATATACTTTTAGTGTACCTGTTGTATTGTCGCATAAATAATGGCCTATCGAAGTGCTGATGAAGATGATGATGATGATTTCGATTTTTAATGATGATGATAATGATGATATACACAGCCGCGCCATATGTAACATATTTGAATATCACATTGTTGTTCGGCTCTAAATTCAGCAACCAGTTCATCAAGCCACCGCATACAATAATAGTTTGAATTGGAGAAACAAGCTTGGAATAACGAGGGTACAACGCGATGTTTCAATGACTGTTTTCGACATATGCCAATATCACAACAAAATAACAAACATATTTCCTTTCTGGGTAATACATCATATACTACACCATACTATTTAATTGTTATTTGATCCTTGTGTTTTTAGATCACGTGCAGAAAACCGTTTATGTAAACTTTGAGAAAAACGTTGACAATTTAATGCTTAAAGTATACAAGCAAAAGGTGAACTTTTAATATCAAAATCGCCGTCAATTATATATTCACATAATTAACATATTACCATTATTACTTATTTTCTATTATTCGCAATTATCTTCAAAAGAAATATTTTATCGAAGTGTTCGTTCAGAAGCCTGTGATAATAAGTGCAGTCTGTTAAAAACACACAAAAAGAAACCCAAACAAAACAAATTTGAAAAAAAAACCTCAACACTGTTGTTGTTTTTGCTTAATGTTGTAATTGCAATATAATGTTGAATTAAATGTTTTTTGTAAACTTATACATACACACATATATATAGATATATAATCTGATTGCTATGTCTTTGTCAAAAGCACGTGTTTGATATTTTATTATATATTAGTATGATAGTTCGAGCATACTACACTTGCTCTTAATAGTTTGAACTGGCGCGCAGTTTTGTTCGTAAGAGGGTCATATTAAAATCAATGTTTGATGTTAATTAAAAACATAAGAAGTATTTGTATTCGTATGTAACCAGTCGTGGACTTTACAATGGAGAAAAAGGACAAATAAAACTATGTTTTGCTTTCCTATCACCAAACATTCCTCGTTTTCACACCAGAAAGATTTGAAGTAGTTGAAGATGCCCTTTTGTCATTTCAAATAAGATATGACTTGAATTATAATCTTTTCTTTTTTTCTCATCTTATGGTATAGAAGAATGATTACACTTTATGAAGAATTTTAGAGAAAAATGTTGATATGCTATTATCGACCCGGCATACTTGTATGAAAAAAATGGGTGTTACAATTCGAATTACCCAGTCAAACAGATGGTGTTTGACTAGGTAATTAATTCAGGCCCACGAAGTCATCTTTATTTTGCTCGTAATATACATTCAAATGAAAGAAGATATACATGGATTATAAAAAGGCATACTGTACGAAAGTTGTTAAACAACTGCCATATTTGAATATTACGTAATTAAACTGATAAATAAGATAAAATAATGTTTCATAATTTGGTTTAATGGAGTATGTTTAACACCTTTTCTCTTTAAACAGAACATTGCTAACATTTCATCTGAGTGTTGTGTGCAATCAGCGTTCAACTATTTTTACTAACGTTATTTATCAACGATTTTTTCGCAAACGCCTCTCATTCAAGTAGCGTCACAATTACATTTAAGTAATCACGTATCTACATATATAGAATTAAATCAGTTTTGAAAGTCCTCGTATAAATTGATGATGAAAAACGTAATTCCGGAGGACAGGAGGACAGGAAACACCCGTCGCTTGAATGTGTTATACAGTAATAATAGTACGGTACAAGTACTTGGCTCGACATTTGTAAGTCTCTAGTAGCTAGTATTGTACCTTGCTTGAGATATGTTAGCGGTTGTTCATGAAAGCACAATATGCTTGGTATATTTTGTAACGGATTGAATCAATCATTATATAGAATGTTTGACAATCTACTTCACAAATGCAAATTTGTACGACTTTGAAATGCTTCTATAATGTTAGAACGGGTGTATTTTTCAATAAAAAGAACGGTAATTTATACCCAATCTCCCCAGAGAAACCATTAAGTGAAGTTGACAATGCATTTAATGAAACAAATGACGCAATGTCTAATACATCTGAAAACGCCAAGAGATAAAACTAAACCATAAACCTTTTTTTCCATAAGACTAATATTACAAGCTTAAGATAGACGCTACAAAGGCCATTCTAGGAGTTCCTATTAATAAGCATTTATAAGTCCCTCCTTTGGTGATTTAAAGCTCATTTTATCCAATCAGATGAAATTCAATTATGTTATCAATTGTATGTAAAATTCGCTTTCTTTGGCAGGATTTAAGATGAAAAGTTTATTGATAGCTTGTTTATTAACCATATTTAATCCAATTTGTGCAATGGTTATGACTGTGTAATTCGTCCATATTAGTATGTACAATATAAAGTGTTGACCATACAGTATATTAAATATACAGCTTTCAAGCATCAACCAGAACCTATGACTTCGTTAAATATATTTACAACAACGGATGTAGCCATATGTTATTATAAGCCATAAACCTTGCTGGTTTAATTAAATCAAAACACGCACTTTACTCTTGCTATTTCCAGACAAATTGGACAGTAAATATAGAGGTCGTTGAACGCTAATACACAGCATGTTATTTCTCTTTAATTTCTGAGAACCCTTCTATTGAAGCATTTACTGTTCTCTATATAACTGTTGGTCGGGTTATTAAAGCATGCATAGTCAGCGGCACAAAAGGCAGAGAAGAATAGGTAAATAAGAAAAGGTCCTATCAAAATTTTCACAGATATTTAAATTTTATCTACCTGCAGACCAAGGCAGACAAGGTAAATGTATTTCAAGTAAAATAAACCTAAGTCCAAGGTATGTCAAAAGAAAATATACGTAACAATCCTGATAGGATGAATTAGATGACAACATAGATCACATGCACGGGGAGATTTTTTACGACCGCCACACTGCACAAGCAACACTGTTGTGATTATGAATAGGTAAATAAGAAAAGGTCCTATCAAAATTTTCACAGATATTTAAATTTAGGATGAATTAGATGACAACATAGATACGAGCTCACAATTTTAGTAAAGATGAATATTGCTTATGTTGGTCTTAAAATCAAAATCAATTTTTGATATCATAACTACATAGATATATAGACGTTTTACAATTTTAAAATAACATACTTGTCTCATATCATACAACAAAGTAAAGCAATATTTTAAATAAATGTCTGCGAAATTAAAGTGTATTGAACGAAAAGTGTGTATCAACAAATGCAACAAAAGACAAAATTAATTTCTTATCATACCTAAATGTTTGCAACAAGTTATGATAATTATAGCGATGTCCAGCTATTTTGGTGGAGAAAGACCCCAAACAAATGTCTCGGTAGAACCACCGGCGAACCGCAGGTCAGCTGGAAGACCTTCTCACATTAAACGGGATTCAATCCCAAGCGGTGTGAGGTTAAGCGGTCAGGAAAGTTACAAGTCGGCTCCTATACTACTACGCCGCGGTTGCCCGTTTAAATGTGACATGGTTGTAGTAATTGTTTTCGGTATACAGTGTCTGTAAAATGTTTAAGGATTAATAACTTTTCTGAATACCTGACAAAATATGGGAATGTAAAACTATAACTATTAATAATTCCGCAATGTATAGATTCTATACACCCAGTGCGAGTCACATGCGTTTTATAGGATTTATACATTGTCCAGCATGTATCAGTTTAATGTCATTATTCTATTTTAGATTATATTGCCACTAAGAGTGTTAACCTTTTTACATACAAGGAAATTGTTTATCGAAAGCAATTAAATTGAGAAAGACCAGACACTAAATTTACATTTTAATCTGTTAAAGTCTTAATTTTTGTTACAGACGTATTGACAAAATTACTTATGCAAATTCGTAAATAACAACATATTCATTCTGAAACTTATCATCATGCCTCGCTTTTTTCTGTTTTAAAGGCTTGTATCATGAGGTTTATGCTGAATTCTAAAATATTGCCTGATATCTTTTTCGATTTTGTGTGATGTTATTCCATTTCGAAACACAAAAAAATCCATATACTCAATTTAAAAAAACAGTCACGATATTTACTATATAATTATTATCAGTAAAGATTAGACCTCATTCGAACATTATGTAATTTGTATTAATAGTTGCAATGGCCAGGATCAAATCTACTTAACGCAAATTTTGACTTAATCATTTACTGTTTTGAATATATAAACTGGTGCTTTATTTGGCAAATTGTTCGGGCAGTTACTTTTAATTTCAATTTTGAGGTTATATTGATTTGTTGCATTCTTGCTGACTCAAAAAATATGTGTAACTAACATACATATCTACAAACCTACCTGTCAATCTATACCCCCTACCTATACTGGTTCTGCAAAAAGGGTCCTAACAACTTTTGATTAAACCATAAAGAAAGTAGTCCTGGAGTGTGAGACATTATCTTACCATAGATAACATCAGCAACAACGAAGGTCCATAGGACAAAACTAACGGACAATTATTTATTAATAAATCATTTACTTTGTTAACAAAAGATGAATCCAAATGACACGCGTCAATATTTTTTATGTAAATTTTCTCTTTTACATTTCTCAATATTGCGGAACATTGAGATTGAAAAACGCATCTTGAATCCTATTTAACATCTCCCATCAATGAATCAAGTACATCTCAGAGAATTTTGCATTTAGTTAAGGAAACAAATAAAATATGTGTTAATATAGTTTAATTATTGCAAAGTTTTGTCGCGGATCTGTATTTTAAATTGCTACGAGTGACCTTATAAATGATATTTATTTACGCCGCATTATTCTTGCCCTGATGCACTATTAAAACCTTAATATTTTGGCAATAGGTGTATTTTTATTTATATTTGTTTTATAATAAACCTATGGTTTTTGTTCATTTACTTCATTAAATCAATGATCGTTTATTTGAAATCGACCTACTTGCTATGAATGAGAAATAAAAACACTGTATATACGTCTTTACTTTGAACTCCCATATTCTAAATAAATAGTAGCACACCATGCTACACAAAGATATAAATAATAAAAATTCAAGACAAATAAAGGTTTACTACAACATTTACTTCATCTGGAACACAATGCCTCTTAATTCAATTGCAAATGTACTGGGGCGTGTGTTATATCTTAAGGTCCAAGATTTGAAACATACACATGTCTTGTCTGGTAGTTTGTCGATATACAGGTGTGTAAACTGTTTTTATTTTGCTAAATGAAGGCAAAAGTGTACAATAGAAGAGAATAGGCCTTTGTCGTTTTAAATTCAAGTGAGGAACATCTCAAAAATGGTTAAATACTGTTTGGACTTATAAGGTATACATGTCTTAATACTTAACATCATTTAATATGAAAAGCAGAACTAAAGTATACACTGTCTCTAGAAGTAATTTAAGGCAAACATTTATTTAAACGTCAAGATTATTTGTTTTGTATATAGATGAAATTAGGTCGTTTGATGTGCACCACAAATCTGGTTTAAGCACTCTAGTCTGTTCGTTTGCCGACTGATCATTCAAAGGCGGTAATCATTAGGTTTCGTTTGTGTGTAATAACTCGTCCCTGTGTTCTGTCACTTTTTACATATATTATGTATTTTCTTATATCCAAATAGAAATGTGATAAAATATCCGTCGATATGCACATTGTATGCTAGTGAATAATTAACGAGTAAATATAATCAAAAAAGGGAAAATTATGTGAGAATTGCATCGTATACCAAAATTTGGAAAGGCAACGTACAATGGGATTCACATGCAAGTCAAATGTAAAAGTAAAAACAGATATGTGGTCAGTCCTTAAATTATAGAACAACAAACCCAACAATTATTATCAAGTAAGTGATATGATGCAAATTCTGAAGAAGACGATACAATTATTTTTGTCTTGCATTCTATAAACAAACTTATAAAAACAAACAAAATCAATAAACTATTGAAGAAACTAAAAGTGATTTCAAATTCAACGATGTATCACCCCAATCATATTAATAACTTTTATTAACCAAGATCCGCGAAGTTCCTGTGGTATAATTGCATTTTTTTTATTATTATTGACAACGTACCTAGGAAATACCGCTGAAAACATAATTGTCAGTATACAGAACAAGCATATTTACCAAAACATGTCATCTCATATCGTATAGTTTTCTCATATTGAGGATTTAAGAATCTAGCATTTGACAGGTTATATCTGTCAAATATTTTCCACAGTGTGACGGCTAAAAAGAACAGAAGCAGCACCTGCAATATAAAAGTACAAACATTAGTGAATCAAATACTTACAGACTTATTTTCACTTACAATGCTATTGTGTGCAATATTTTGTTTAAACGGGTATTGTCCTCATCATTAAAACATTTTAATATATTCAGGATCATTTCGTAGATTTTGATTATAAACTTCACAAAATCAGGACTTATTCCAGTATTGATATAAGTCTCAAAGTCTTATTTTTCTTCGCAGCAATCCTGAAAATGACAACTTTTTAAACAGTTTTTTCACCAATATTAGTTGCTATAAGAACATTGCAATGCCATTTAGTTAATTGTGTCCAAATATTTTATTTTCCTTTCAATGAAAGAAATAACTCACAATGTGTAAATAATAAAACCCTCAATCAATATAATGTACTATTAGCTTCATTTTTTATTTTAAGGAAATTTCTTGTTTTTTTTACTGTCGCAATGAAAGTAGGCTATAAAATGCCTTTTTGATTTGATTAAATCAAAACTCATTGATTGTTTACATACATCACATATTAACTCATATTTTTGTGAGAACGTTTCTAACAGAAAAAAATATTCTAGACTCCAGGTACGGGAGGCCCCAGGTTCGATCCCGGGCCGCGACATACCAAAGTCGTTAAAATGGTAGTGGTATAGCTCCCTTGCTAACGCTCAAGCAAATATAAGGGTAGTTCCACGACTGGTTGGCCCAGTGTCAGGATAATGTGACTGGGTGTGGTATCATGCCAGGTGTTCACGGCATGCTATACTCAATGAAGGCAGCACTATATCTGCTTCAAGTGGACACCGTCTCCAGATAACTGAAATACTGTTGGTGGGACGATATTCTAGATACCACCATATCCATTGAAGGGTATATTGGTATATTTGGTCTTTACTCTTTACGTTAGATTATATATCACGTGATCAGTGAGTTGAAAATTTGTACATGTCAATACATTGTAGTTTAAACAGGGACTTGTGTTTTGTCTTTTTTGGCAGTTATTATACAAATAAAGACTGGTGTTGAGGACAATATATGGTTTTAAGTACCTGGTTAATGAGATATTGGCCGAGGACGCAGACCATATATATCATATTAGCCAGGTCCGCAAAACTATATATTGACCGAAACATTTAGTCTTTACTAGTTATATTATATGCCCTATTAAATTAATTAAAGTTTAAATGATTTTTATGTTCGATATTATGTCAAAACGAATGTAAACTTACTTTTTTATTATTTCAAAAAACAATCTACTAAAACCTTTTTACCCGGTCAACACATATTTTATTTTTAATATTTGGTCAACAAGAGCAACTATCAGTTTTTTTTAAGTGTGTTTAACAGCAGATTTTAGTATACGACTGCGTTTAACTTCATTAAGATTATGACGTACCTTTCATCATGTGACTGTTTTCTACAATTCAATTATAATAAAAAGACGTTTAAAACATTAATGGCTTAAAAAATGACATCATCCCCTAGCACTGTTAAAAGTGTTATAAAAGTATATATATTAGGTTTAAAATAATTAAAAAAAATTCAAGTAAAAGGATAGCTCGATTTAACTCTTATGTCTTAGGTTGATGAAATTCATTTATATATTTCATTTGGGATTTTGTTTAGTTTTTTTTAGTTCGCTGTTGTTTCTAATGAAGTTGAACATAAATAATAGGACTATTTACTTTAAAGTTAATTTAACTGTCAACGTTGTAAGATAAACGTCTTCCTCAATCCTATTTTAACTTGAAGCAAGAATTGCACATTTTAATAACTATAAACGCAAAACAGTATGGGAGAAATATTTCAAAGTGATTTATTAAGAAATATGCTAACAACAGCACTACGGCTTATTTTAACGCGGTGGTGGTATGTTACAAGCCGGTTATTATACGCGGTTCTTTCCTGAAAATAAATGTTAAAGTACTTTTTTAATTTTTGTAATCTATGTTGTCATTTTGTTCAACCTATCAGGAGTGTTTTACATCTATTCTCTTTTGACGTACATTGCAAATTGGTATTACAATTCCATCTACAAATAAATAGGATGCTCTAGCAATTTAATGTTCTTCTATTGTTATTGTTTTTTTGATTAAAATATTTTCTAAAAATTGTGTGTATTTATAATATAATACTTTTACTGGATCCAAATACAATGTGGACTTATTTTAATGACGTCACTCGTTTTAATTTAGGTCATTACTTATGTAGTTCCTTCTACACATAAACAGGCTGGTACAAACACTAGCATTTTTTCTCTGATCATTGTTTTTTTGATAAAAATATTAAATTTCTTTGACAATAAAATATGTATAGTTCGTATACAAATAAAACATATTCCCATAACGATATTTGTGGACGTTATTTAAAACACGTCACTTCATTCTGTAAATTCTTTTTTAGCATTTTAGGATTTAATGCGACTTAACAGAATCTTGCGTAATCATCTTCATATTGGAACATACTGACATAAAATAAAATTCCTTCTTTTCTTAAGCGTTTAACAGAAAAGAAAACTTGGACACATACAGAAAACGATTTTAAACAATAATGAATTAAACAGTTTCAATGAATTACGCGGTTTATTAATATATTATATATCAATTTACCATTTGCAAACTAAGTATTTATAATTTGGTCAAGAAAGAAAATCACAGTCTTCCTTTTGTAGAAGGTCAGGTACACGTTCTGCAGAGGAATCTACATACACTTGCATAGAATGGATTGGAAAATAAGATAAGGTTCTTTGAGAATTACCACAGAAATGAAGTATTTCTAGACAAAACAAACAGAATAAATGTAAAAAATGACAAAGAAACTGAAACAACAAAACAAGCAACAAATACAGTTATCGCCTGGGAACGGTCTGATTTGCGTGCTTAAAATTGTGGAGCGCTTCAACCTCGCACTTTCTGAAGAGTTTTCTCAAAAACAAACAGTGTAAACAAAATATCCCATGAAAGTTAAAAATCTTAAAGCAAGAGTTAAAAACAAAAGGCTGCTATATACAAACAATATAATAATACTTTAATATTGAACTATTAACATATATACAATATGTAAAGGAGATAAAACTCGGCAACCTAACAGTTCCCTTTTAGTGATCCACACACTTTTTTGCTGCCATATAAAGCCTCATGCATGAAAGCGGGTAGAGTCGTTGCTTTTATATGATACATTATAGAAAACTATTCTTATTATCGATGTCAATCTCTTTTTAAATTCTAGTGCCCTAAATTGTATAGACTTGTGTCCTCTGATATAAGTTTCATAACATGGTAGATATTTATATTCACTGACATATATTCTTGAAGTGGACTTTTCTATCTCAAATGACTTACATTTTGATTTTACATGTAAGGATCATACCACAATGTTAACTTGAACAGCCTTTTTGTTTCTGAGTTCACTTGATTAGATTGTGATAGCAATATGTGAACCCCACTGTGTGTTCAACAACAGGCCAAATTGAAATGTTGATGGATAAATAATGGCCCTCACGTGAGACGTCATCACATACGTAAGTTTATCAGTTTTATGACAATGGCCATTACAGCAGTGATGTAATTTTTTTCAGTAATAAATACAGATTCGAGTTGAAAATGGTTTGGCCCCGTTGTTAATGGATTCAAAATAAATAACGAGGAAACAAAACTTTTAAGACACATTCGCTCTTATGAAAGGGAAAATTCCCACTCCATCTCCAAAAATGTCAAATGTTAACCTTGCTTACTAGTCATATGTGTTCAATGAATAAAATCTTTCATACAAATGTGCTTTAAAATAATTAATTAATTAACATTAAAATAATAAAATCATAATACTCATTCCAACAGTTTAAAATATTCTTCGTCAGTAACATGGGGAATGACCATTTTTTCAGGCTGCAAGCTAATATATTAACATTTATAAAATGATATTGTTCTGACTGTTGTAAGTATAACAAAAAGAATAAAACCTTTTGAAAAGATTTGATTTGGCGTTATTTATAACAAACATAACGCACTTTCGCAGACTGTGCATTAAAATTGTAATGAACCATCAGATGTTTCTTCATTATATACCTATTCTTTGCGTGTGAATTTTAATGAAAAATATATTTCATAACACATTTCATTTAAGACTGTCAACTAATGTACTGTGCGCAAAATGTTTTATTTCACGGGTGTCGATACCAAGGCGATTAATCCTCGAAGAATCTGCCAACTGAAAATTAAAATCTGTGATTAAGGACAAAATGTTCATAAATTCAGTGCTACTGCAGACTCTTTTTTCAGTTTTAGTGTAAATTTCTGTTAATATGAGCATCTTATATCTGGAAGCATATTGTAAAGGCATTCAATTTAACGTTAAGCTATCTGGACAATATTCAGATTACCTTTTCTACACACAAATGATCATTATGCTCCAGAAATAAAATTAAAGAGAGGAAATACAATAATATTCACTATTTCAAGACATTTCAAGATATCACCTTTAAAGATGGCAACGTCTGATTTGAAAAGTGAGACAATTTAGACATTATTTATTGTGAAATAGACATAACTAATTCAGCCCATGCTCATCCTATGATATTTGTTTATGCAATTTGCTAGGTTTTTGTCTTAAAGTCCACAAACCAGTTTATTACTTACAAAAAATGTTGCAACCAGGCTTTAGATTTCGCAAACAGAGAAAGTCGTTTTAATTTTCCTTCTCCGTAACTATCGTATTGCTTCAAAGTATGACATCAGCATGAATAAAAAAAAAACACCCATCCTTTGAATTCATTTTTGAAATTGACCTCTTCAAGAATTTGCATTGCTTTGTGAAATATACGGTGGCCGCACATGTCCTTGAAAACGGTGATCTAACGCCATAATTTATATAGTCACAGTTTTGTATTTGTTGTTTTCGGACGATCAAGGAAAAAAACTCAACATTACTACGATTTGTCATTGGGAAAAGCCCTTAATAAGTAAAGGCTGAAAAGATTCGTTGAACACATTTAAATGGTCTTACCGTTCCAAAGCGGTAGCTGTTTTTTTTTCCGTTAGATACATTAACGTGCGTGTAAATTGGGTTTACTTCCTTTTTAGATAAAGTAAGTAATGTATAATGTCAGTTTAATGTAAATCAGTTCTTTCGCAGTTCTTTTGTTTTATTGCATGTGCACTGCTCTTGAAAAAAATCACAAATGAGTGAATGGTTGGAGCGGTCCGTAAAAGAAGGTTCGTTTGCCAACACGTCGTTTCAAGGCTAAAGCTGTTCCTACATTTGTTAAATGTATGTCTCATCGAAGTTTTTTTAACACTTTAACATTAAACATTTTAACATTTTGACATTAAAATATATGTTTTTATTTGCTACTTTAATTTGTATTGAATGTGGTTATTTTTAAAGGACCTTTTCATATATTTCTATTCATGCTAGTAAACGACTCGATGCATATCCATGCACTAGAAAACAAATCGCGCTTAAAGGATGTCCTGATTTTGTGGTGCAATTTCCAATGGCGATTGGAAGTATGAATCGTTAAATATTAGATGGAGAACAAGTTTAAAAAGTAAAATGCATCGATAAATGATAACATTAAATAAATCCAAGGATGAATCATTAATTTCATTGCCAGTCAAATACAAGCCGATGATAACGATGACATTATGAAAAAATAATACTTTACAATGTATATTACATTTGCAAAATCGTAATAGTGAAAATTGAATCTTCCAATTAAGTTTATACAGCGCATAAACGCAGTACAAAGACGAACCATATTTTATAAAATAAGAAAATACAAATTATATAAATCTTCTCACGGAATCTAAAATAATGTACATGGCATTGATTGCTATGTACCTGAAAATCATACACCGTTCCGTCGGACTTTGGAAAGTATGTGGACCGTTGCGAAGAATCTGTAAATAAAACATTAAACTAATAAAAACACATTCACCTAAGTTTCAACTGATGTCATTAAGCTCCCATTTGCTGCAGGACTCTGTATCTACCATCCGCGAATTTAAGTTGTTCTCATTTGCAGAAAATACATCTGACTGTTTTGCGATATAAGAGCTTTTATTTTATCTTGATTCAAAAGATAGCATTTACAATAAAACACGATGTACATTAAAATGTCACCAACTGAAGACATGCGAGTCTTCTTTCGTTAAGGAGGAACAGGGAATTGACATCCACGACCAAAATTCCTTTTTGGTAGATTAACTACTTATCATATATCTTTTCTACAGTGACGGCAGTCTAAGAAAATCTTGATAATGAAATATTTATAAAGCTTTAAAAAGACAATCGGAATATATGTAGTGCTTTGTATGTAATGCTTAAAGATCGTTAGTTATATGGTCTCAGTTCATATCGAGGTAATACGTTGTTGTTTGTTTGGTTTTAACAACACGCAGACAAAACGTATGTCGTTTGAGATAGTGAACACTTGAACTGTTGTGAATTAGTGAACACTTGTGCTGCGTTTACTGTGTTTAGCATGCCATTAAGGCTGGTATGACACCTCATCCATCCTCTTTATCATGTCGATGATCTGACCTTATATGTGATAGATCCTAAGCAAGGGTGATCGAAACTTTTCATTTTATACGACTTTATTTTGTCAATGCCCGGGTTTTATCACGGGAACTCTCGTTTCTGGAGCTAAACTCTTCCTATTGAGTTACAAGTTCCATTGAGACAAAAGATTATAAAAGAATAGACAAAAGAGAAATTGCCAATGCAAATATTGAGTATTTATGTCACTTCCTATGTAAACCTCATAATAAATCTGATCAATTCAGCTAATATGATAAGACATACTTGATGTACTTGTCTTATTGCTTATTAATTTTTGACATATTTTTGTTTTCTGAATAACAAAATAAATAGGCATTCACAAGCAGCTACAATTTATTACAACCTGTATGTAAGATCTATGTCATACAAAAGTACATTAATTAATTTAAGAACGTTTGTAAGACAAACACAGTATGTATAACACATGATGTATAACTGCATTTGATCTTGTTTGCGTAACATATATTGAGGTGTTATATATATATATAAATTAGAATATTTTTCAGAACCGAAATGATCTCGTGTGACGTATTTATTTAAATTATTATAGAAATGAATAACTTCACTGTCAAATGAAACGTTTGACGTGTTTTCATTTCTATTTACATCGCTTATAAATTTGCCAGGAAAAAGACAACAGATGTTATTTATTAACTGGAAAAATGTCTTGCCTTTTGTTTTTGTGTGACTGTTACTTTAAACAACATCTATGACATCACTAAGAAGTATCTACTCCGCAAACAAATTTTCTTCCATTACTTGACCAATATGTTGTGCTTTCAAAGTCGTCTTGACAAATAGTCTTGACAATTGAACGTTAAAGCAGATAAGTATTTTAGAAATAGGGGCATTGAATCTTAAATACGAAAAACCTATTTATTAATCATTGATATGAAGTATGTATTTGCTTGATCAAATGTCTGATAGTATTATTTGTTTCACGCGGATACATAGTTTACTAAAAAGTAAGCCATGACAACTCTAATTGTTGCCACGTCACATTTTCTTTAAGCCATAGAACAGATACTGAATATAATATTAGTACACTCTCTAAGCGATTTTAATTTTAAGTCTACACTTAAAAGCTAGAAGTAGCTAAAATGAAAACATTTCTTAAAGGCCGACGTTTCTACACAATTAAGAATACTGACTATATACATCATTTATGTATGATAAATTATCATTGCTATGACCAGTATGCACCCGTATGTAAAATATCCAAATATACTTTCGACCATTTCAGATCATAGGGACTCCTTTATTTTTCAACCATCTTATAAATAGTGGAATATATTCATTATGTTATCTTAATTAAAACACTTTCACACTTGTAAAAATCAATACGTGCATCATTATGATACCAAGTATGCCAACATATACGCAATATACTTTGTTATACTTTAAGTTACTCTTCTTGTTTAGTTCTGTTTACTAGTAATCTGTAAGATGTTCAAACTTTCTATGTATTTTTGGACTCGAGTGGTCTGAAACCGTTTTAGACTAAATCTTCTGGTACTCCTTCATAACTTGTCCCGTATAGATACAATAATGTTTAATTCATGTATTCTACACAAAGATGCCATCGGTAAGTGCTCATAAAACACCTATACACACTTGAAGCTCAATGTTCTATCACTGGTAAGAAAGACACCAATCCTCATGTGTTCTCTGACAGCACTGCTACCTTTGGCAGTGTCCAGCCGGATGGATCAACCACAGCCCCACTACTTTAAACTATTGATCTCCACTGCGTTAACAATTTGAAGTTAGACACGGTCACATTTCAAAATCACATGTATTTAAGTAAAATCTGAACGACAATTGTATTGAAAGCGTCTTTGTATTTACAGCTCGATCCTAAATAAGATATACAAACGACGTTAGGGGGAGCTGAAATCAAACAAATCGTCGTTTAATTGTTTACATTTTCAATAGTAGATTTCATATCATTTTTATAAATATCTTTAGAAAAGAATGGTAACATTAATATGGATTTTTGCAAACCAATTTCCAGCTTTGACTTGATATGTAAGTAGATGCCATGAATATACATGTTAACGTGACTTAACCATTCCGAATAAAATCACAACTGATTTAACACTATATGCTGATTCAACCATGTCATTTGCTTTAATTTGTAGCGTATAAAAATGTGTATAAATTATTAGGAAGGTCTTAGCAAAGAATCCATTAAATCATGCATATCAAGGGTATCCGAAAGATTTTACAGAAGTTATTTCAGTGTAACAAAATTGTATTTGTGCTCATAAAATGACGCATTTTTTAATCCTGTTAGTTAGATTTTATCTCAATTATCTTGTTAATAAATACTGACTAATACTGGATTAGAAAAAAAAAAAAACTTATCGAACAACTTGAACTTAAACAAAATCAATCGGTCGTTAAGACTATATTTTCGAACACTCGTGCTTAACTTCTCAGATAGCAATCTTCAGAAAAAGATTCCTAATTTAAAAAAAAAACGCCGCAAGTTTGTACTTATACAGACATAGTAATTCATTTATGCAAATATAATATTCATAAAATGAAGTATGCTACATGTGACAACTCAACAAAAATACGATCTGTAAAAAATAGTAAGTTCTTATATCTGTCATCTTTACAGAAGTAGGAAGGCAGATGTAAATTTTTAAATTGATTTTAGCACGTTAGATAGTGAAAAGCGTTATGCAGACAATTGTTAATAGTTCGCGTCGAAACATGTTAAGTCAATCTAGAAAAAGATTTATCGCATATTATACCGCTAAGAGATAATAATCAAACGCATACAATACATGTTTGCAGTCCTACATTTCGCTTCAGGAGAAACCATTATCCAGATTACGATTGGTATGTAGGATGATAAAAATATATTGCATGTAATTTTCAGTAATTTTGGGCTTTCTAATTTGTTCCTTTTGATCAATCAATATAGTTTGGAAAAAAACAATGCTTAGCATATATGCGTATGGTAAGTGTCAGATATCTCAAGTCTTTTTGCTAAATAAATAGCCATTCCAAATGAATGCTAAATATATATGTTGCGATTGTATTAGATATTGTGCCCAAGTACCCCGAATTGACTGGTCATCGTTTTAACCCTATGGAAATTAAATATTTATTCATATTAAATAAATGTATAAATAAATAAATAAACATGGTTATTCTTATTGCATATTTTTCGCAGACAATTATTATATATCAAGTTTTTGTTTTATATATACATTTGCTTTGAATCAGTGTGTTTATGCTGTTAGGTTTTCTGTTGGTTATTTATTTTAAAATTTTACAATTTATGTGCTTGACTGCTGAAGTCAGCCTACTATGTACCAATAGCATGTTCCTCTTTTAAAACAACAATTTAATAGTTTTTCTTCCTTTCTTGAAATTGGTCATTACTTTTTGATTGATAAACGATAGTCCCTAAATGAATCGTCTGGTTTTATTTGAACCAATGGACATCTGCTTACTGTTATCTGTACTTTAGATGTTTACACAATACATAAACGGTTTATCTTCCCGCAGATGAACAAATTTTAAGAAGTTAAAAAATCAATATGGCATGATATTTATGTAATATTAATATGTCGTCTTATCCAAATAGTCTTTAAATATACTTAGTTCCCCAGCATGATTATGATGCCCCAGCTGTCGTTGTTTGTCATTCAATGTATTATCCATTGACTGTCTTTACATTGACTTCCATGGTTTTACGCTAATTTTTCCCAGCTTAAGGCGAAATAAACTAACTTACAAAAGATAACATACGTTCTTAACATATAAACATCATAATTGTCAATGATTAAGGAGTGATGTTTTGATTGATCTTCTAAGAAAGTTCAAAAGATTTTTTGTTTATTATCATGTTGACGCTATCGTAGGCTAGACTTAATGGACAATAGTTATGCTTATTTGCGATATGACAAGTTGGTCGTAAAGAACGGCTTGTACAGATAGGACGAGGACAGAGATACGATCGTCCAAGTCGGAAATGCTAGACGACAAGACGATGACAGCCAAACTCACAGACAACAACGGACAAAAAACGATATAACGACAATACAGACAATAGACGACCCAGACTAGATAATAAGCCAAGACTTATCAATACCATTTTGGGTCATGTTATGTATGAGGCTTAAGGATATACGCCCATACATTTTAATTTGTAAGTATTTTATAAAGATGTTTTAGAATATTCGACTACTTATGCCATTTTAACGTTACAAAGTACGAATCAAAAGTGCATTTTGTTTATCCATATCATGGCCACAAAACAAGTTTCAGATCAAAGGCTGAAAATGTGAGAACAATCAGGTTTCTTCTTTTAAAGAGAGTGGCCATATCTTTATACCTAATGTTAAAGGTTTTGTAAAAAGTTAATTTGCATATAGGGGATGCACTTTTTGTAATAATTTACCTGAAAACTTTAACTCTGTGTCACGTAGAAACCTCAAGCTAAGTGCTAAACATCTTATTGATTTACTAGATTTTCAATTAAATTAAATGTTGTGACCAAGGAGTACAATTAAACACATTGGTTCTTGTGTGTTATCCAAGATATGTAAAGTTTGCTGACATGGCCAATTTATCTAAATCTATCTATCTATCTAACACATAACAAGGTTGTTTAACCTGCACGTAGATTTCCGAAATGAATGTTATTGCCTACCACATCAAACATAACAAATTATTAATACACAAATAAATATATGCATTACAACTATGTTTTGTTACCGTATAAAATAGACACAACAACTATGTTTTGTTACCGTATAAAATAGACACAACAACTATGTTTTGTTACCGTATCAAATAGACACAACTACTGTGTTTTGTTGCCGTATAAAATAGACACAACAACTATGTTTTGTACCGTATAAAATAGACACAACAACTATGTTTTGTTACCGTATAAAATAGACAGAACAACTATGTTTTGTTGCCGTATAAAATAGACACAACAACTATGTTTTGTTACCGTATAAAATAGACACAACAACTGTGTTTTGTTACCGTATAAAATAGACACAACAACTATATTTTGATGCAGTGTCATACATGTACTATAACTGTGGTTTTCTCGTTAAAATAATCGTATAACAGTTATGTATTGGTACAGTGTAAAGTGTTTAACAACTATGCTATATTACTGTATAAGATAATATCATAAACTGCATATGCATTAAAAAAAGAACGTGCATAATTGTCAATTTCAAATACAGGACTATCTGTCGCCATGTATAGTAAAACATAACATATATGCGTGAAAGAAAAAGCAAAAGATTCGCTGCTGAATAAAAGGATGTCGCATCGAAGTGAATACAACTAAAGGTTTCTTACATTATGTTGCCTAGAAAATAAAAGTTTTTTTATGAATGGAGTATTTTGCCGCTTTTGATTGCAAATTTGATTATCGATTTGAAGGGATGAAGGCATTTCGTGTCAATTCTTTATTATGGAGTTTCAGAGATATCATTTGTTCAACTAGTGTTATAGAAATCTGATTTACTTTTACTCTGATCAGGTCGTCTTGCTTCACTTTTTTTTGTAATTTAAGTGGTATACGCTCAATACTTGGTCTCAATTTTACCTAATGCGAGGAAAATAGTATGAAAATAATTTTATTCGACGTTTTATAAAGCCCTTAATATTATGTGATGACTCTATAATCGCCCTATTCAAATGCCTGACAATTGATGTTTCTCAAACGTTGAAATATTCTTGTGAATTCTCGATATTCATCCAAACATCCGTTTTTGGAACACGATAACGGCTTCTTGTCCATTGACTGTTCCTAAGCAATAAATGTTGGTTTTGCTCTTTTTATGTTAAGTATTTTTTCAACTTATATTTTACCTGAATTGTATTTTAAGCCTCACATGCTGGTTTAAGTTTTAGTTAAGTTGCAATTATCACAAGTCATTATCCTTGTCATTGCCTGAAGTTTTATCAATGATTCACACCATACCATTCACTCATCAACGTTTGTTTAATTTCCGAATCTCTTATTCAATATCTGTGAACATACATTCCTTTAGGACCATAGTATTTTTGATGTCCCTTTCACTATACAATTAATTATTTTTGAGTCAAGCTCCGAACATTAACAGCTGAATGCCATAGCGTCATTTGTAGTCACAAGTTGAGAGCAAACCTGTCAATGGTAGTTTAATGCCATTCATCTGATTTTGACAGTCGATTTGTCCTCAATAGGATTTATCACGTATTTCCTTTGTTTGTGGGAAAACATTTATCCATATTTAACTAATAAACAATTAATTGTACAGTGCATCGGGCGTTAAAAATATATACTGGTATAAGATATTGTTGTTATTTAATGCATTTTATCAGAATTGTTTGGTGTAATTTCCTTTGATGTACATACAGGAAACAGATCAGATATAGCCAAATGTATTCCTAATCCTAGTATTATGAGAAAAAGTCTAAACTAAAGCGACGACATTTGTGTGACAAATTACGAAAATGATTTCTTTACTCATTCGGACAATGTATATTTTATACCAAGAAACAACGTGTTTCGATGATTTAATTTCTGTAAAAGGCAAACATTTTTGTGATAACTTCCCCAGAATACTTCACAAACAAAAACACGTGTTGTCATAAAACAGGAAAACATTTACATGATTTAAGAATGAAATGTTGATATCAACATAAATGATATATTTCTGGTAATAAAGAGAAGTATTTTAGTATTTTAAAAGTCAGGTTTACAAAATAAACAAACCTAAAATGACATAGATAACTATTGCATATGCAATTCATAAAAAGAGCAAAGTTGGAGTAACATTATCCAGCCTACCGTTCTGAGGAGGAAATTATCGTCGTTTCCTTTTCTATTTCTGTTAAGGTTCGTCAATTTGTGCCATTGTCACTACCACATTTAATTTTCTTGTTTGCACTTTGGTCTTGAGTTGGGTCTGTGTTAAAATAAGCTTGAAATTTCATTTAAGTTTACATCATCATTTATTTATCGGAAAGCAAGTTATGTAAATGTACAAAAAGTCAAATTAAAAACTAGCACCTTTCATGTTGTAAAGTTATTAATAAAATAATACAGATCAAAACAAACATCCAACCGATTCAGAAATCATCGACATGTTACATGTTTAAAACCCCTTTTACGTTATGTGATAATTAGAGGTTTTGTTTGTTTATGTATATTTATTTTACACCCTTTGGTTGTGAGAAAACCATCAGAAGGTGCAAGGTTGAAGCGCAACCACAAACAAGACTTAAGCACCCCACTCGCTCTTTTTGGCGACTGACAGTTCCAGTGCGGTTACTGATGGTTTTACACAGTGTGTGTAATGTCTCTTTCCTGTAGTTTGTCACTTATACTTTAACTATGTATACTTTGTCTAGAGGTAGTTAAAATGTTAATACCTGTGGTAATTATTATAGAACATTTTTTCTT
Source organism: Sinonovacula constricta (assembly GCA_007844125.1). Classification (NCBI taxonomy): domain Eukaryota; kingdom Metazoa; phylum Mollusca; class Bivalvia; order Cardiida; family Solecurtidae; genus Sinonovacula; species Sinonovacula constricta. The sequence goes on along the minus strand of CM017572.1, from coordinate 43,132,662 downwards.
ATTTTTCTATATATTATCTAAACGGATTAAAAATACAAACTTATTTAACATGGCCGATAAGAGTAAAGTGCTAGACGAGTAAACCATACATCGTTTTAAATTCCTAAATGAAATTATGGACATTAATTCGGATCAGTGCTGCACGAACATGGAAACTACTTAATAGTCGACTATTTTAATGTTGTTCACCATTTCCCATCACCAAGACAAGTCAACGCTTCTCATTATATACCTTCGTAGGTTCGACCGACCTGCCAGTACTGCCATATCGCCTGCAATGCCATGCATAATTTGATAAATATCCACATTGAAGCAGAAAACGCCTAGTTTAGGTAACGAACTGTAAACACAATTTATGCAAATTTATGCAAATGTGTCGGTTGCTACCACTGTTTGCTGGTTAGGTGATCTCATACATATATATAAGTATAAGCAGACAAGTGATCCAACTACCACAAAAGGCTGAGAATTAGCGGCAATTCAAGACTCGTCTCTATGTTTTGGTTACTTTTACATTTACCCTGTTTGCCTTGTCCAGAGGAAGTTCAGATTTAAATAGCTTTATAATTTAGATAGAGACCTTTTTTCTATTCACAGGTTTATCATAGTAACAATTCGAACATTTGGCCAGAGCATATGATTATAACAACATATTTAACAATTTAAAAAGAAGACTATACAAAGAGTACGCATGCTTGTTGAGGGTAAAAGTAACTTGGCAAATATGAAATAGTGAAAAGACAAAAATATCGATTTAAAGAAAATCAGTCCTAGTGATAGCATATAGGGATTGCTTGGAGTAAACATACATTGCTAGTTATGTCTTAAAACATAATTATTTTTGCTTTATGAACTGATAAAGCATATGCAGATTTACCGTGCATAAACAATAGGTAAATAAGAAAAGGTCCTATCAAAATTTTCACAGATATTTAAATTTTATCTACCAATAGACAAAGGCAAACAAGGTAAATGCAAATGTGACAAAAACACAGAGACGAGACATAACATACATAATGAAAAACCGTCAGTTACCGCCTTGGAACGGACAATCGGCAAAAGGGCAAACTGGGGTGCTCCAACCTGGTTTGTGGAGCGCTCCAACCTCGCACTTCCTGAAGGTTTTTCTAACAAACAAACAGTGTAAATAAACAACATCCCGTCAAAGTGAGACAACTAACAGTAAGCACCTGTATCTGGAGTTAAAACAATAAACTTATATACATACATAACAACTAGCAACAAAATAAACTATAATGTACAGTATGTACAGTAGATAAAAGCCTCGGCAACGTAAAACCAAAACCCCAAAACGAGAGATCAGTTTGAAATAAAACAGCCCATGCGCTGATACATTATAAGATATTATAGGAACAAATAAAAAAAGCCCAAGCGCTGATATATTTTATGAACAAATAAAACAGCCCAAGCGCTGATATATAACAAGATCAATTTAAATGTGGCATATAATGCCATGACATCATGTTCCAAAAATGAAATGTAAAAAGTTTGAAAGAAAACATCGAAATTTAGAAAACAACCTACCAACAAAATAAAACGTAGTATTGTTAAGAGCTAATAAGTTAAAAAAACACAACAGTTCACGAAAAGCCGAGGATTTATCTGCAGTTGGCATATAATATGTAAGAAAGGTACTAAAAAACCCGATGTTATACCTACTGTGCAATCTCACGTAAAGGGTATGGAGACTGCTAAAGTTGTCTCACCTGTATAGGGCACGACTAGAGAGATGAAGAGAAAAGAATTCCAACAGTAACTGTCCAATTATGGCTTTAAGTCACTGTTTTCATATAGTCTCAACGACCTGTCCGGTCATCGTGTAATTTAAAAGCAATGCAAGTTCTTGACTGTAAAAGGGTCAATTGCAAGCAATGCAGTACAACGAAGGATTCACAATACTAAAGTTGAAATCATCTCTCTTGTCATAGATTTTAGTAGAGACGTTGTTTATTGGGTTTATTGTCCCACCAACAGTAGTATTTCAGTTATCAGAAGGTGGTGTAAACTTGAAGCAGATATAGTGCTGCCTTCACTGTGTATAGCATGCTGTGAACACCTGGCATGATACCACACCTAGTCACATTATACTGGCACTGTGCCAACAAGTCGTGGAACTACCCTTATATTTGATTGAGCGTTAGGAAGGGAACTATACCACTACCATTTAACGACTTTGGTATGTCGCGGTCCAGGTTCGAACCCGGGGCCTCTCGTACATGGAGCCAACGCCAACTATTAATCTTTGAGGTAAGGTTTACAAAGAAATTAAATTGACTTTTATAAAATATATAAGACATTTGCAGAATTTTGCGGGCAGTTCTACAAGGAATATATTTAACAAAAATCGACGCGCCTTTTTCATCGGTGTAAATAATTTAATGATAGAAATGGCATTCAAACTATGTCAAATATTATTAACATACCGGTTAAAATTAAAATAATGCTCTTGGCGTAGTTCATACAAACATTCTTTTTTTGTAGAAATATAATCGATAAAGTAACTATTTTCATTGAAGCTAACACCGCACATCTTTAAAAACGTCACTTGTATTAAATTACCGCAACTTTATATTGGTGTTGTCAAAATGTGCCGATGTATAAAATTTTAGAGTTACTCAAATATTAACAATGATTGCGAAACCTGCATTTTTTGTAAAAAAAGTTATAATCAAAGCATTTCATTTACTTCTCCGGTGAATTTCAAATTCTGTAATTGTTTCACATAATTAGTTCAAGAAAATGTCCTAAACTGATCTATATTTGATGGTGTTTAACCTTAGTTAAAGGTTTGTAATTATAACAAGTTATAGTTCTATCATTATACCGGTTTCTGAACATGAAACACGTGCAAATTGAAATTAAAAAATAAAAGGTGAAAAATTATAGTTTATAATGTTTATAGTGATTTATAGAATTAAACAAATCCAACAAACACGAATAATGAACAAAATGGCTTTCGTATTTGGTCTGCTACATGTCTTTATATACAGTTACGGTTATAAAAGATATAAATGTTTTATAGACTACATAGGTTATTCACCATATATGTGCATTATAAGATATCGATGACAGTGTATAATATCATATGCATATCAACATATTGATGTGCTAATCAGTTATCAAAGATTATACTACTACTACTACTACTACTACTACTACTACTACTACTACTACTACTACTGCCACTTTTACTATTCTACTGTTGCGAACTATAACTGCTACTACTTTTACTTCTTCTACTTCTACTACTACTACTACTACTACTACTACTACTACTACTACTACTACTACTACTACTACTACTACTACTACTAGTAGTAGTAGTAGTAGTACTACTACTACTACTACTACTACTACTACTAGTACTACTACTACTCATTACTACTACTACTACCACTGCTACCATCTACTGCTTCTACCTACTACTACCATTTCTTCTGCTGCTACTACTACCACTCCATCTGCTGCTACTACTATTACGACTACTACATCTACTACTACAACTACTACTACTACTGCTACTATTACTACTACTACAACTACTACTTTTACTACTACTTTTACTACTACTACTACTACTACTACTACTACTACTACTACTACTACTACTACCTACAACTACTTCTACTACATACTACTACTACTACTACTACTACTACCTACTAGTATTATTTCATATTATTACCTCTTCTTCTGCTGCTACTACTGCTACTACTATTACAACTACCTTCTATTTCTACTACTACTTCTGCTACTTCTACAAATGATGAAATACATTATCACATTATTTGATAGTCGAAAACATCGGTGTTTTAAAAGGCGTATTGATATATTGACCTATATCTCAGATATATTCAAACGTTATAAAGCCATCACATGAATTAATCGGAATATTTCTACTACTGAAGGATATGTATTCGTGGAGAGATTTGAAGTAATGAATCACATTAACTTTTAACTGTAAGTACACTTATTAATTACCTGTTACTTTCGTTTACGAACTAAACGTTTCCAGTATATCCTTGGAACTTTACGAATGCATGCATTGCATAAAAATGTAGCGCAGTACCATTCGGTTTCTAATTATACTGATTTTCTTTCTCGTTCTACAAAATATAACATTTCAAACTTATTGCATTAATGATTATAAGAAGAATATATTATATTGTATACTTTAAATTAAATATGCTTTTCGATTTATAATTATTGTTTCGCTCATCGACAGGACAATGAATTTTTCAGGATATTTCATGTATATTAATTTTATAAAAAAACTGGCAGAAGTCATTTAAGTGCGTCCTATTTATGCTGTAATAAAAAGAAACATTAAACAACATGTTATATTGAGGAGTATCTTGTTTTGAAACCTTTAAAGATAAGAAAATAATGTATGGTGATCCTGATGATACAGAGTTCGTTATGAAACAATATGGTCTATAAGTAAATACTCTTAATTTGTCGTGAAACAGCAGTCCTTTTATTTATTAATTTTACTGTTGCAGGTCCTAAAAATTGTATATGCATCCTTGGTTGGAGGTTTTAGATCGTTTGATATCTATTATTATATATGTTTGATGACTACTGAGGTGATTGACGTTCCTCATTATCATTAAAAACCAGCATCAATACCTTTCATTTTAGATAATGATTTTGTGGCGAACTCGAGCGAGAAGGTACAAAACACTTTCAACACTAAACGATAAAGATAAGGAAATACATTAACAATGCTATAGTGTCTTTTTCAAATGGCACAGGAGTGTGCTCATGTTGACGGAATGAAACATACTCACGTCATTAGCTGATTGGTATAGGTATAGTCAGTTGAATGATTTACAAGGGTTTTTCAAAAGGGTAATGACAGTCATTCATTATAAACGTTAACAAGTGTGAATATGAAAAGAATTACCACATATGTATAGTCACTAACAAATGGAAACACACAAGTAATGTAAAAGTAACGAAAATACTGAGACAAGACAATACACAAAAGTTTACTTGAAAATCTTGATGCTTTGTGATTTAAAGTATTATACGGCTTTATAAGTATTGTAAATATTAAAGATTCTAAAATAGCAAGTGACAAAGTTATGCATATCAGTTCGTGATAAAAATACTAAGACATGTATAACATAAAATGGAGAGAACTAAATAGTTACCTCACTGGAACAGTCAGTCGGCAAAAGGGCAGTCTTTGGTGTTTGAACGAAATTATAGCGGTCCAACATCGCATTTCACTTCCTCAGGGGTGAAGTGAAGAAAAACAGTGAACAGAAAACAGATATATCTAAATCAGACATTGTTTACAATTAGTTATAGATAAGAAATAACGTCTTTTAAAGTAGCCACGCCTCTTAAACAATAACGTAGGGAAGAAGAATACCCCTTATAAAAACGACAACACCAAAGGCTAATGAACTTTAAAGGAAAAACGCACACTTCATAATCATATTATGATGGCTTCATTGACAACGTAGAAACATGTCACATACATGGGGAGATCTTTTGTTTGACCGACATAAGCAACATTGTTATGAACTAGAATATGGCATTGGCATATCAATAGGTTTGGAAACACATTATCACGTCATTGTAGTTACTGTACCTTCAAGTAGCATGTGATACATTACTAACCATCCACTTTTCAGAAATTCTTTATACACGACTGGTCGTACACAATTATCCCGTCTTTTCTGACAATCCGGATTTTGCTTTTTTCAGTTTCCTCAAATTATCCTGCTTCAGATGTTGAAAAGATTACGACTGTAGACTAGACACATTTCTAGTACGTGCCTGGTTCATTTCTATTACAAATAGTTCTTTTCTATTACTACGCTGTATCAGGCTATATGGTAAGTTATGTTATCAAGAAATGTTACGTAAATGAACTGAACATATCGACCTAACAGAGAAGTTAAACTGGTGGTTCATGGAACTTTTCAAAACAATTCCACCATTTCCCACGTTTATAAACCAAACTAAATGGACTTTCAGTAAAAACATAATCTGTACCAACAAAACCAATTCCATTGTTTGTATGACGTACACAAGGATTATCCTAATAAATGTTTATGACAAATTCTTTGCTGACATTTGTTGCAAGTTGTAAGAGAAGGAATTTCATATATCTTAAAGAATTTTATTTTTCACTCATTTAGTGTAGACCCCGTCCCCCACCCCTCCCACATGCCTGTCTAAAAACTTCGGTTAAATACGGGTCGACTCAAACAGTTTATTACATCAACTTAATGCGAAACAACACAAAATAAAAGCTATAAGTAAGCATCTTACAAATTATGCATAGCCATAATCAATCCATTACATGCATAACTTACGCCTGCATAGTGGTGACATTTGTTAAAATAGTTCCAGCCATTGCCTGGCGGTGTTTACATATATACTAATTAAGTAATTAATGACTCGTTTGTAGTATGTTAGTAGAGAAAATGGTGTTTCCGATTGATGTCTTGTATCAACACAGAAGTACAGATCAATTTAAATACAGTTGACAAAAAGATTCCACCGATTTAGAATCCATAGACTAGCCAATGTATACTGTATGACACTATGCATTTATGTTTACAGTATGTTAGTTGCTTTAATTAAACTATTTGTTGTGCAGGTATTTTTTCTTCTTCTTCTTCTTCTTCCGATTAAGGAACTGGGCTCTTAATTAGAGCGTAATTAGTTCTTTTTTGGTTGTGTGTGCGCTAATGATGCTACGGGTTGTTGATAGTTGATTGAACTTAAACTAAAATTAAAAGTAAATGATGATTGGTTACGATTGAGTTCTATAACTATATTGGTATTTACAGTGATTATCTCTTTTTATATTTATAAATTACACTTTATGGCATAATTGAAAATTTATCATCATGAGAAAGACTTACCTACATGACAACAATGAACTGTTCACAATGTACACACCACTACATCTCACATTGTTTCTAGTTGTATCATTTAGTAGATTTAGTCCTGTACAATTTTGTTAATACCAATGTGTAACTAACTACCTTTATCATTACATGTATATACGAAGTGTTAAGTCATAGACAGTCGCTTTGATGTCGCTTTTTATCCAATGGAAGTGTCACTCTTTGTTAACTGTATTGATCCAACCTGAATTGACTATAAAACATAAAGGAGTACAGTACACTTGATATTACTTATTCCTAGTTTGTTTAAACCATTGCAAATACAAGCTGCTGAACTGAAAAACCTCTTCTTGTTCAAATCAGATTTAGATTACAAACAGAAAAATACAAAGAAAATACATACGTACAAGTACAAAAACGCATTAACAGCAACATTACAATGTAAAACATAAGAAACAACATGATATGCCACTAAACAAAGGAACACACACACAAGTAAATATAAAAGTAACGAAATACAGAGCTGTTCTGCCTACTTGATATACACGTGATGACATCAGCATAACTTGTATCCTTCTGCAATGTGTTATGGTTTCTGAATAGAAATATAATAAATGAATCTCTAACACAGCCTTTGCATAATATCACGGGCATCAGGTTGCATTATATCCCTTTCTGAGAAAGCTCGCTGAAGAACTAATGGTTATTTACGACCGATTCAACAACCGGAATTTGTACTGTCCATAAACATGTGGCAGAAGCTAAAGAGAAATCAGATTGTAATTTGATTCAAATTAACTCAGCAGTTAAATGTTAGAGTTTACCATGTAAGACGCCTGAAAACGGTAATGTAAATGAGAGACAATAATGAATAGTCTCCCCTGAATAATCCCTAAATAGAAGTAGGTCCCTCCTTCTGTTTTACTCGGCTTTTATGCGTGTGCTCGTTGGAGTTGTTGACTTTTCTGCCTTACTTGGGATACTAATGTTAACCACCATCAACAGACACTTCTGTTTTCTGTTTAAATAAATCTCTATAAGTATTCAAATGAATTTATAGCTTATATTTATACAAAAGTAAGAAACTCCAAGAATTCCTAGTAAAAGGACCTACATAGTAAAGACAGGAGAAGGGACAATATGGCTTCTGTGTCTTGTATTGTACAGAGTAAGCTGGTATGTTTTATTCTCTTATACTTGACACTGATCCTGATACCGTTCCCTGTTATTATCAGTGAAAGTGACCTCATGTGAAGTTTTGTATCGACTGAATGAAGGCCGTATGAACATGTGTACATGTATAAAGCATTTAAACATATTTAACCATTGTATGTTTAATATACAAATGATACTTGGACAACCCAATCATACAAAATATTGCACAAATTAGTCGATAGTTATAAGTTTATGTTGTTTTCCGGTTTTTTCCAGACCGGCCAAATTAACAGCTTCTCATTTTTAAGCGTAGGATGGTTTCCATGTTAACCAAGCGTCACATGATTAGACCAATGACATCAGCTCGCTTGGCTAGCAATAACTAAACGTATTTTATTAGGTGTTAGGTTGCACAAGAAGCTAATAACATTCTACGACTTTTAGAGAGTACGAAAGTTGGAGGCAGAGAGCCAGTGCGTCCTTATATAGACAATCAAGTTTGCCTGGTATGCTTTGCACGAAGTAGAAGATGATCATTATAATCTTATATATAGTACTTTTGAATTTGTAATTGGTAGTATCCTCATATTGTTCTCATTTCGAAGATTATCTTCAAAGATTTGTATTTTTGAAACTTCTTTGTTTCTTTTTGGAGAGGGATTCGGACTAATATTTAAATCTGAACACAACATTAAAAAATCCAACTAATTACAACTATTTTAAAAGGAATTAAGTTTTTTTCCTTGTCCCTGATCAAACTTAATGTACACTAAATAGATATATTTGAACATTATAATTTTCTAACAACTTTCATGTAAAACATAAACTGTATATTTTTCACTGTTAGTTTAAGCTTCTAAGTAAAGGTTCATACTATCTTACTTTAAACCTTATGTGGGCTAGATTTAGCATTTTATTGCTAATCGCTACGGAATATTACCCTATTTAGCTCGGATCGATAACGCTACACAAGCAGAATATGCCGAAATTAACAGCTCTCACCATTTCAGCTCAGTTATTTTACCGACCGCTTGCAACATATAACAGGATACCTATTGAACGCTGCACAATTGTCTGAATTACTTTATATTGAAATCGTAACAATTACAGTACAAATAACAACTGCCAAAATAGACAAGACAAATGCGATCATATTGTAGCCATTTGGACCATTTTCATATTAAGCATTATTTTTCTTCAATTGTTAAATCACAATTGTTCAAATTCACATTACTGTATCAGCACACACGAACATGTGTAGAAGTCGTTTCTCTTAAAGTTTGCAGCTTAACATATTGTGGTCGGTATATTCCTCCTATCCCCAGTACGCAGGGTTATCGGTCTTTAATCTTACATATACCATGGCCCTAAAACAAGGGTGACAACAATATTGGCGTAGCAAACTCAAAGAGGTCAATTTTATTATGGAAGTTAATCTCTTATAACCACTTGTGTAATAAATAAATATATATTTGTTTACGCGATCTGTTTGCGAATGTTACTACCATAATCATTAAAAAGATGAAAGGATATTCAAAATTGACATTTTTAATTTAAAAATATTAAATACCAAGGAATAATGACTATTAATTTTCATATTTTTAAATAAATATTTTGCAAATTTTGCAAGCTTATTGTGTAAGCAAATTAAACATGCATTTAAAATTCCTTAACGACGTTTAACGTGATGTAATATTGACTTGTGTGGCCAAATGTACCCAGAGCCTGAGACAAAGTTTAACGTAATGGACCGAGCATGTCGGAGAGTTGTCGAAAATATAGATATGTATCCTTCATTAATGTTTTATTGTTTTTTGTTTTAAGCCATTGAAAAATTATGTGCACAATAATCGACATTTCAAAGAGAAAAAATTATATTTAAAACGCAATATGTATCTCCCAAATTTAAGGAAAACTATTTGCAATACTTGTCTTGTGTATCTTGATAGGCACAAACTTGTACATGTTTCGTAAAGAAAAAAAGTATAAAAGTGCATCCTTCAACAGTAAAATTATTATTCAATATCTGAAAGAAAGAATTATTCTATCAGACGTTCTCAAGAGCGTAGTATATTATAAATTAAGTCCCCATCAACGCAGGCAAATGACGGCTAAATAGTCGTTGTGTAAAGATGAACGCTTGGAACAAAATAAAGAAAATGTTCAAGTTAGATTGACAGAAACTGCCACTTAAACTGTTTGTTTTGTCTTCAACTGATGTCAAAGGTCTTGAGAAGGGTATTTTATTCACGCTTCTCGTCATTTATTACTTTGCGACTACTCTGCTTTGTAGACAAATAATTTATATGTCTATGATAATGTTAAACAATTATCTTACAAATTATAGAATTTGCCTAGGAAAGACCAATAAATTCAATATGATGAATATGCTGGTAAAATAAACCTCTTAATCACGAGCCTCGTTTCCCTTGCTTTTCAACCCCATGTCAATTATAATACGAAGTGGTTGAATAATGAATTGAATTAAGTGATATATCTGAATGGTTTTGCATACGTCATATTTCTTGCTAATGTCTTCTGTTTATATGTGCTGTAAAATGTTAACTTAACTGATTTGAGACATGATTTGTTTAAGAATTTATGAATTAATGTAAATTTTTATCTTATATCAATGAGATATATTTCGGCTTGATGTTAAATTCAATTCAAAAGCGTTTTATGCGAATATATAGACCGTTGCAGCTATTTCTGTCTGGTTTAAATCTTGGTGATTTGCTAGTAAATGGACTAACCGCAAAATAGGGTGTTGCCAGCGGTCGCTCATGATACTGTTTGAGGGCCATTGAGTAAAATCTGAATTTGTCAAACTGTGTCAATACGAGGGAAAAAGACGTACACAATTGAGGAAGATTTGATCCAATTTGATCGACAAATTTTGCTTACATCTTTCAGGCAACAGGTCCTAAAGAGAACTACATACATATAAAAATAACTCTCTTTCTCCATTTACCGTTGTGAATACGCCATACGAAATCATGTACGTTCGCGCCAAATCAACACGTCACGTTCATGCTAGGTTTACGTCATTAAATGCATACTCATGATGTGGCGTATATATAACGTTAAATGTATGATGTAATTTTAACGAGCTTTTCATTACAATCTAAGAGTTTACCTAGCCGGAACAACTTAATTGTGGGACGCTAAAAGGACGGTCTCATAACATTTTTGTTTCTACCATCATATTTGTTAGATTCATTTTAAATATAATATTTTAAAAAGATAAATGTGTTATATTGATACTGTGTTAGTACCGGGCCTGAATATTGTCACAGACTTTTGATTAAATGCAAGCATATCAGGAGATTCATTAAAACAATTGGAGAAGAAGCAATAGGAAAAGGGTTCTATGAGAAATTAAATGTAGACTTGACCTACAGCTAGACAAAGACATACACAAGTCAATAAATAAGTGGAAAAACGTTGAGGCAAGACCTTTGCATAATTAGAGACGTTTAGTCGAAAAAAGTATCAAGTAAGGTGCTTAAACCTTGATTACGGAACGCTCCAACGCCGCACTTCTTAAATGTATCCTCACAGACAAGCTCTACAAAAAATACCACATCAAAATGAGAAATTAAACTGCACCGGGAATAAGAATATATTAAAAATCATAACAATAATTAAAATGAACTATCAAAATATGACCGATAGGTTCAGGAAATTAAAAGCATCGGTAACTCAACACTTTTACAAAAATAAAATGGTTCAAATGATGACGTATGTTAACAATGAATTGTGTTATATGTAACATAATCCGAGACTTCATTTCGAAACAAAAGAGAACAATTTTCTAAGGAAATTTTCCAAAACCATCACAACCACCAGAAGAAAATGCAGTATTTTTAAGTAATGACATGCGAAGAGATTAAAAAATAATGATAAATGAGGGTTTATTTGAAAATCCATGACAGGTGATGAAAGACGATCTTGTATTACTTAGCATTCTGACGTATAAGGAAGAGTCTGTATTCAAAACAATAGATTAATTCCAAATGTAATATGTTAATATTAGGAAATGCATTAATACATTTTAACATATATAGACCTTGTACACCTGGTTAAAATTGAAAGATCTGATCTATGTGCTGAACACCTCTGAGCAAAACGTGATTTTGGGTTGTTGTCACACACTAGTATGCCTAAATTATTTTCTGAATAATAATCGAAAAATAAAATTGTATGTTTGTTTATCCCTGCTAACAGAATTATGAAGGGGTTCTCTAACATCGTGTCTCTCCGGTGAGATAAAAACAACAACAACATCAACAATATTTGTAATCATTCTCAATTTTACCAATGATCTACATGAACACAGACTCGCCATTCTTCGTTTTTGTTACTTCGGTATGATTTTGATCTACAGCAGACCCCTTGATATTCATGTCTTTTATATTCATTTCTGCGCACTGGAATTGGATTGATGTTTTTTTTGACTGATGTATCATCTAGGTCAACTGCTCTGCCTTTATATATTTTATGCAGACATCTCCATTGTACTTATAAGGGATTTTGAAGTTCCAATTACAGTTTGAAGAAAGAGTTTTCAAAATTCTTTCTCTGTAATGGTTTTATTGCTAAATATTTTAAAAGCAGTATGCAAACATGTATGCAAAAGGGCATAATATATCCAGCACTGTATTCTTATAAGATAAACAAAATGAAATCCTAGAATTCTTTGATGCACTGCATTGATTGTTTTTGACACATTTACAGTAAAATACCTGCAATGCTGTTAAATTAAAGAATGACGGAACTGGTTGATAAGATGAATACGATTACTTAAAAGCTCAATTTGAACAGTAACTGCTGGATTTCTATCTGTTCATATAATATCTCTAGTCGTGTCCTGGGAAGTCGAGCAGCGTGCCTTTACATGGAATTGCACAGTTAGATTAGTCGGATTAATTTGTTCTCATAACTTTTGACATTTTCAAAAGAAATGTTTCTTTTCGTTAGAAAATAGTTAATCTTTTTTGTTCCAAATCTCATTTATTTAAATCATTTGACATTAATAACTTCTTCTTAAATATTTAATTTAGCAATTTATTTCACTTCGTTTTTCAAACGTTCTTTTACTTGCTGATGTTTTAATTACTTGTACATAATATAAATACTTTGTCATAGTTAATTGCAATGGTAAGCAATTGTTTTTTGATGAGTAATTTACTTCAGATCAAGGTGCCCACTGTGTTTTATGTCTTTTGGTTGGGATATTATTGCTTGCATCGTTTGGTTTGGAAAAAAAGCAGGAGGTTTAAGTGCGACCATAAATTAGGGTTTAGCACGCCTTTGGCAAACATACAAGACAGTAAATGTTGGACTTTCTTTAAGCACTACATGTATCTCTTCGTTTAAGTGTTTTTCTCTTGTCCATTAACCTATGTGTGTCTTTCTATTTCTCATAGGACATTTTTAATATACATATTGTCGAACGAAAGTCTAAAATGTTTATTGAAATGTTGAAATGCTGTCGTTTATTGATAAAAAAATAACACGTTGCAAAGAGTATAAATTAAAATAATATCTAACTGTTATTTATATTTTTGGAGCTTCATCCGTCTATAGCGCAAGCAAAACCATAAGCGATTTTACTCCATTGTCAAGTCAATCAGAAGGTTGTTGGACTTTTAAAACAGTCTGTTTTAAGTGTTTATTAAATTTCTTGATGTTCTGTTCAATTGTTTATTATGCAAAGTGCAATTTATAATGCAAGTTTTAGAACATTTAGAAAAGTAAACGCTGATAAATTTTCATGTTTAATGTTTGTCTGGGCTGGGTTTGGAGGAAAGGTTTATATATAAAAGGAGATGACGTCATGGAAAAAAAATGAAACGGAGGCGTAGTTTCTTTTATGCTATACAAATTATTTATATGTTAATAAACTGACATACCTGAAATATTGGTCAGTGGCTACATTAACTGGTTTCAAAGTGGACTGTATATTCACGTGAATATGTCTCCAAATGACATTATGTTTATTATCTTTAACCAAGCATCACAGGGTTAATAATATAGAAACATCAATTTACAAAACGGCGGTTATCTTCACATAGAATCGACCAATCGAATTACCATCAGTTTTAAAATAATCTACTCGGTTAGTAACCTAAGTTTAGTTAAAATGATTAAAATTTCCTTGGTAGTTAAAATCATATTTTACAATTCGATCGCAATCCAAATATTTATTTGCTGATTTTATATTTTTGCGCGTTATTTTATGTTTTGTTTTGTTAAGATTGAATGTTAGCTTTCTTTATGTTTACGTTTTAAGGTGTCTACAATTTTATGCTTCGCGAATATTTTGCCTTTTAGGTTGACGGGATATACAAATGTATCAGTTAAATTGTTTTCGTTGTATATTTATACAGTTCTTTGTCAAGTTCGAATCGTATTAAATAAAAATCGTATATTTTCAGCTGGTGACATTCTAATGCCCTACGCATGTTAGTGCTACTGTTATTTATTTCTTTTGAAATAGGAAGACGACAAGCGCAGGGATATTTGTCACTGTAACCCGTTTATAAGCACGGAAGATAAAAAGAACAAACTGTTATTTCTACCGCCACTCCTTTCATGGTTTAGTTGCATTAGAACATTAATATACTTTCGGAGCAGATGGTAGATATTTAAGTCTCCCAAAAAGAAATATTCAAGTCCGCAGTTGGCATTTAATTTCTCGTGTATTTTAATAGTAGCATGTTTAAACGGATTAAATTGTTTTAAATTTATATACAGAAGTGGGAATAAACATACATGTGTAATACAATCACCGGTACCCTGAAATTTGAGTTCATCATGAATTTAAAAGTGACGCACTTGGAAGCTTTTTATAGTTGAATTAAACTTGGTATACACCGCAATGCTTTTATAACTTTGTCATAGTTCCTTGTTTATGATTAAATTAAATGTTTAATTAAACGAAGCCTTGTCATATTAAATCACTAACAAATTGTTATTGCTAAAAAGATTTTGCTTCTGGTGTTGCATGCACTTTATACACTCGATAACGTGACATACTGATATTTTATAACTAAGTTTGTTATTTGTATGATGTGACATGTTACGTGAAAAATGTTTCAGCTTTTATCTTATTGCTTGCAAATTTGTATTTTTTTAAATGTTGTCTAAAATTTATTCAGAGAATAAAACAGCATAAATCAACCTGACCAAAATGATGCAAATATAATTAGCAATTTATAAGCGATCATTTCTGTGGCTTAATATTAATATATTAGTCTTTGTTCTAATGAGGATTATGATGATGATGATGATGATGATGATGATGATGATGATGATAATAATAATAATAATAATAATAATTATAATAATAATAATAATAATAATAATAATAATAATAATAATAATAATAATAATAATAATAATAATAAATAAATAATAATAATACATGTAATAATCCAGTATGATGTCTAAACTTTGTGTTAAAAATCATTATAATACACTGATCTGTAAATTGTATATTCTCAGATAAAAGAATAATATTAGTCATTTAAACTTTATACACATCACGTTAGGGATAAACATTTATATAATAATTCGATATTATGTTAAAAGAGTAATAACAAAATAAAACTAAGAAAGAATAACAATTGAAATAAGATGACAAATTAGCAGATCAAAGATCAAATAAGTATGAATCACCAACTAAAGTAAAGATATGACAAGCAGAAGATAATGTTGGACATACTCTGACATGCTTGATAACCCTACGGCGAGCTGTTTTATTAACACGCCCGTCAGAATATGTACTAGCATTGCCGTTTGATGTGCACTTGTGCCAGCAAATATAGAAACATATTTAGGATAAAGAAAAACAAGTGCGCATATACGCAGGGTATACATACTCAAGTACATTTATAAGTGCGCATTGGGAGCAAGCGGTTTAGAGAAGGAGGCGTTTTGCTGTTACTGTAATTAGAGAAATGTACCTTTGATTTAATATTCTTGTAACCCAAAATAGTGTTGCGTTACAACTGAAGGTCCCCGATACGTCATATTGCAAAACTAATTGAAGTTCCCTGAAAAGGCCTATAGTATCTTTTTTATCGCAGAGGTTTAGATAAAATGTTCCAATCTTTTAAACTACCAAAAATCTTTTTGCAATACAATATTTGGAATATTGTTTTTGCGTCCTTACCTTATTTATATTATAATATTTATTGTATTCAAAATAAAAACCTAAATTAATATATTTTAATTAATATTTTTCCCTTTTTATTATATTCTACTAAAGTTAGATGTAATCAACTTTTATTTATATGATGCTTTTTTAGGATCACAAAACTGAAAAAAAATATTTAGTATTTCGATATAAACAGAAGTGGAGCGGAATCTATCTTAATACATAACAGTCAGCATGACCCTGTCATTGACGCCATTTGTAATTCGGGAGCATGTTGTTTTCAGTCCACGCAGTGTGCTTATTAAGCCTATTATGTTTGTTAATTAGAAAATAATCATATCTGATCATGGAGGCTGCTCTGCGAAGGTTTTTGGCGACATGTACCGTTGATTATAACAGAATGGTGAAGATGAAAACAGGAAATGTTACCAGAAAATCACCATCAAAGCAAATCAAAGCAATTATGTTCATATTTAAATAACTCGTGACGAATGAGTTTTTATTTAATACGGAAAAATAAAAACAAATATCGGTTAATTGATACTGTCTAGCACTGAAACAAATGAATACAAAGTACGGTTATAAAATTAGTCAATCGATGTGTTTTTAAAAATTTGTGACGTAAAGTAATACAGAACAAAAATCTGAAGGTTTAAATGTTTGGACACATTTCGGTATTATGACATCTCATAGGCTGGAAATGTCATTCGACCAAATGATGTATTAACGGATTACAAGTATAGACGTTTATGCAACTGCTTTTTAAAGTGATAATTGAAACATTTTGCTGTCATGCTCAAAACATAATTTGAAGAGTCATCTGTGTCGATATGTTTTTGTCAAGAAGTAGCGCACATGTATTTTCCTAATAACCATTTTCTGTACACTGGTTTTAGAAAAAGATATCACATAATGCATTAAACCTATTTACATGTTTCTTTTATTTGTAGTAAGTATTCCACAGTCCTAAGTTTTATTGAACTTTGCATTGTATTTATGCCCTAAAAAGAAGGATAAAATGAACATATCTGGATATTTACAAAACAACAACATCAAAAAGCAGCACATTATAATTTTGCTTTGGGGCTTTATTTTGTTATATAGTATGTTGTCTTATTATTCAATAGTATATGTTTAATCTTTTCTACACATATGCGATTTTTATGTTACAACATGTTTATCATGTTCTTTTCTGCGAAGGCTTATGTTTTCGTTCTCAAGCGGTATGCTAGACATGAACAATGAATAAGATACATCGATCTATATGTCTTCAGAATAAGTTGTATATTCCTAACCTGTTTGTATTTTAAAATGGTTGCTTTACGACTTTCTATCGCGAAATAGCATGTTAGAAGACTAAATCCTTAATGAAATCTATCTGTGACACAGCTTATAACACTGCTTAATAAACTTCTTGCAGCTGATGTTGCGAATCCGATTCGAAGGTTTTGGTTAAGTTAAGTGCATCACTTGGGTATCAGTTATGTTTGAAATTTAAGACTATTAAGGAAAATTACAGGTTTTTTCTTTGTAGGTTCTGTATCCACATAATAGACACACCATAAATAATGCATCAAAGTAACATAGAATCTTGTTAAGTAAATATTTTAAACACATATCTCATTTACATAAACACTCTTATGAAACTTAAATTGTAACTGCAATATAAAAAGTATGTGACACAATCACTTGAAGAACTTATGTGTAAAATAATTAACTGTATCGTATGATAGGCACGAGAACGCTCTTGGCTTGGATTTGTCAAATCTGTGATTATATTGACAGGGTTTTCGTGTCTATAAGCAAAACACGAGCCATATAAACGGTATAAGCGGGATTGTAATTGAATATAACACAGAAACTCATAATTTGCGGAGCGATGCTACAGTAACTCGACAAATTTCTTTGTAATATGTGTGATCATTAAAGTAAGGCAAGCTTTTCAAAAGAAATTTGTTCATTGGGAAAACCCTTTCTAATTTAAAAGATATGAATAATGCATATAACACTGTTCAGTATCACACTTTAATATCTCTCTATATATTATTTAACGATTTACCTGCTAATTATTAAATGTAACTAAAGCCTATAAACAAATAAGATTAATTTTATTTTGAACTTGCTTGCAAAACCTCTTTATGTCCAAATCCCTAATTTTGTTGGTTTTAAGATCAAATATGCATTGCTATAAAGTCTTCAGTCAACAACTGTACCCTGTAAAATACTACTGTAACACTTTTTTCGTTCCTATGTTTCCCTTTCAGACACAATTATTTTACCATTTTTCTTCACTCAACCGTTGCAAACACATTCACAAATTGTTTTGTGGCGACGCTTCTTAAGAAGAATGCAACCACAGTATGACAAATTTGTTCCGAGATTTCCTGAAAACAACAACAACAATTTTTTATGGCCAACACATGCTTTATTGCTATGAAGAACTAATAGAGTTACATTAAAAATATATTAATTTTGTCTTGTGAACCTTCAGACCTCTATGTTAATGGAGTGCTAACTTATGTCGGATTCTTCTTCCTAATATCAACAAACATCGAAGATTAAATCATGACAAGGTACTGCGAAACATCAACAACATTTACAGCTCTCATTTTTATAAAAAAATATTACAAATCAGTTTAAGTTTAAGGGACGTAAATGAGTCCACATGCTGCGGTGCAGTTATAAGAAGAGTAGATACTATCAACTATTTTTGCAAAGAGTAATTAGGCTCTTAGATACAATTAAATGGTAATTTAGTGCTATTAATTTGTTACTTAAATCAATATCTCATCTGGTCACAAAGCAAGAAAATGTTTATGCAGAAACCTTAAGGCAGCGTCATGAAATATTTTATTTCTTCGCTGACATTTTGTAACAGAATATCGCCCGTGTGATATTTAGGTTATTAACGAAACAAACAATATTGCTTTATTTATGGCTGATAATATATAATAAAATCTTTCCTTAATTAAGCCTAAAAAGATGTGACTCCTGGAGAATCTTTACAGGCACGTTATGACTTTTATTTTTAAATTGCAATAATCAACTGCAAATGCTGGTTAAAAGTTTGATTCATTCAAATGCTTTCTGATGTACATGTTTATTTTATTTTATCCATTGTTTGCTTCAGCTAAATGGATTCAGCATCTCTGTTGCAAAGAGTTATACAATGAAACATATATATTGACTTAAATAATATAAATAACTACCGTTTGTAGTATTTTACTTTACCCTTTACCCACGATAAAACCACATACAGATTTTAAACAATAAGAAATATTTATACTTTATGAAATATGTGATGGATTTACAACTTAACCGGTAAACAGAAGAAAATATACGTTTATATATTTGGTATATATATACGAAATCATCTTTTAATAATATGTATCATGTTATTTGCAAAGATCTGTACATAATGGTAAAATACAACGGAACTAAATCAAACGTGCGACGAGGTACTTTACTTACAATATTGTATATGAATACAATATATAAATGAATTATTAAGTATATGTGCGTAGGTGTACGTACATATATACAAGAGATGAAGAAATAAACTTTTGTCATTAATTGCATTTTTTTCTATAATGTAAAATTTTTATTTAAACATTATCATTTAAATATGTGACTGTTGGTCATTGTTAAATTGTCATTTCACATAACTTTTTATTTTATTTATATACCCGTGAACGTCAGTTCGACCAAAATATGAACATACAAACGGAAGTACAAATAATATGAATGTATACAACCATTTTAGATAAAATTGGCTTAACCATGTTAAAGTCAGAGATATGGTGTGTTAAAAGAACACCTGCCTTTAAATGCAATTAACCTGCGTGATTCTAGTAATTTTCTTTTCTTTAGTATGAATATGAACATTCACCCCTATTTACATTTTATTCCCACGGAGAGTTATTCCGCAGTTATCAATCACAGAACTGGAACATATACGTCATGAAAGGATGAACAGAGAAAAAAACCACCATTTCGATTTCAATTAAATTGCATGTTACCTTCTACCCATCTGTAGATTTTAAAAACAATTATAAGGTGGATGTTTGCATAAAAAGAAAAATATGCTAATTTGCTAAATTCAATTTTCCTGGAAAGGTTGCTTGTATATCCGAGAACTATGGTTCGTCGACTGGGAAACATGTTATCAAATCAAATCTATCTTGACAAATCACTCAAGAGCCATTATGCAACATCCGTTCACGACTGCGATAAAAAGACTTCTGATATCAAGGCAAGCTTTGATGTTTTGCATCTATCAATACCCGGATGTGTTAAATACTTTAGGTGTAGTACTAGAACAGATTAATTAAAAGAGAAACAACACATTATTCTGTGTTGCTCAAAAATACAGAATATTAAAAATTGTTAATCCAATTTACAATTACGAAAAAAAACATGAAGTTATGAAATATGAGCTTCCTTTTAATAATTTTGTACTCAATATGTAACGGACAGAGAGAGAGAAAGAGAGAAACAAACATAGTCAGAGAGCAGAGAGAGAAAGCAAGAGAGATAAAGATACAGAGTCAGAGAACGGAGAGAGAAAGAAAGAAAGAGAGAAAGATATATATATAAATATATATATGATATACAACCATGTAGATTACTCAGACACACACATGTTTAGCTCCCATTAGAAGTGATCTTATGGTCAAGGTAACGCTCTAAATAGAATAGATTTCATGGTTATTGTGTTTATTTATTCTTCTTTGTTAAAGTATTAGAATAACTTTACGACTCGTGACGAATCTTTATCAGGCTGATTGAATTGATGACGATGGCTGATTAATGTAATAAACAGTATCAGGACTCTCACTATAATTATAACTTTGAGGCATTTTACCTTTCAAGCAAACTGTATTTGTTTTCAGTCTCTTGAAACCTTTTTAATGAAGAGGACTTTCTAAGGATATGATTGCTGTATTACAGAACAACATCAAGAGCTCGACTGTGGGAGGCGGTGATATAACGCTGTCTTCTTTTAATTCTGTCGAGTTATTGCCGTAAACGCATTTTATAAGAGACATGCGAGTTTTGTTAAATGTTAAACAATGTTTCTATTTATTATGCGTTGTTATCCACACGCCAATGATATAGGACACGACTCATTTCCTGTGATAGAAGGCAATCTAATATATTGTTTAATGTACTGTGTCTTCATTGACATGAATTCTACATTACGCGAGAAAAGCAATATCGACCATTGATTGGCATCGATAACACGATCAAATTTGTTCTTGTCTTTAACAAAATATAGTACAAAATTGTATCTTCAACAATAACAAATAGTAATAAATCTATTAAGTGAAGCTCATTTACTGTGGACGACATTCTCTTGTGCCATTCGAATATGTCTAGGCAATGTCCCGGGTGATTAATGTTCATTTATTTTGGACTACATTTATATACTAGTACGTCATATGAAAGTGTCAAGGCAACGAAATTTCGAAGTTCTGCTCTATGTTTCACTCCCTTGTTTCAGTGATTTAAAATCTTCATCAAACGTATTTGTTCTCTGTGTAATAATTTATGTTTTAAATGTCATATTTTTCAACACAATATATAAACCTTTAAATAAGTACTTGTGTTTTTGCTAACACATTTTAAATAACGTTTGGTTTGCTTCGGTAGTTAAGACTGCTCGTGCAGCTGCCTTTACGATGTAAGTGACGGGTAGATAACCATGGACATTAAAGAAATTTGTCAAAGTCCCATGTCTATTGTCACATTTATAAAAATCACACGACAAAGATATCCAAGATAATCATAATGTCAGCAAAATGTAAAAAAGACAAATAAATAAATAAATAAATAAATAAATAAATAAATAAATAAATAAATAAATAAATAAATAAATAAATAAATAAATATAACAACAAACAAAACAACAACAACCAGAGATGAGACAGTACATAACATAGGGTTAATTCAACTGTTACCTCCTACAGTCGTCAAAAGAGTCGACTGGGTTTTTCTACCAATTTACAAAGAAATTGCAAATGGAAGACCCCCAGGGATGAACAAGAACTTAATGCGTTTTACAGAAAATGCTCAATATTAAATTGACTGATAATTTAAAAGGGCATCGACACTTGCTTAACACAACATAACCTTAATAAATACTTTATTTGTTAGTTCTTATATACATGCAGTTACAAAATAAATGTGTTCGTTGTAACTATGTCCCAAACATATTACATCATGAAAACTTTAAGTTTTATCGAATCACTAAAGAAACATTATTTAAATGAAACAAAGAATATTACAGTTTAATTATAAGCTATAATATATTGTATTAATTGAAATAAATATAACCATATAACGAACTGAAAACACTTGTTCAAGAGGCTTGAAGAACCAACTTCTTTAGGTAAATTATCTTTTGAGACCCCTTCCATTTGCCTTCTAAAGAAAATCAAAACGTCACTCAATATCTGTCTTCTATCTCTGGCTAATCATTCACGATCTTGAGTTAATGAAGACCTTTCTCCATAATAACATATTGGGAATTGTAATGCATGGTTTTCTGTCTTGTTGTTAAACTCTAGAATTATTTATTAAGCAAGATTGGAAATTTACATTATATCCCTGATCCCCTGATGCCTGTTTACAAAGATAATTGTATCAAAACACTACCCCATTGGGAATAAAACACAAGGAGTGACTAGCTATCATTTAGAGCAAATGAACAGAAAATGTATAAAGGAGTACATTTCCCTTTGCGGCGATCACCTTCAGACGCCCTTAGATTATGACCCGCATTCAAACATTCCCATGAACATGGAATTCTAAACAATAACCTAACCAAAGCTCTTATTTCATCTGGTTACATGGATCAACCCCTGACAAGGTTTCAGACGAACATTGTCTTGTTTTAAAGTGGATTAGTCTATGCCTTGCATTATAAATTTTAAATTATCTTATAAAAGCTAGTCAAACTTGACAAACCTGTAATATATTTTGTTTTGAATTGTTATACAAGTTTCACAATGCAAAATCATTAAAAATGTCTCGGGCGTTATCAAAAAGGAATGCGGTAATGGAAGTTGTTTGCTTTTAGATTAAACCGTTTAACTTATGCTTTACATATGATATACGAGTAGTTTCATGGCGTGTTTTAAGCAACGAACAATTTAGGCTATGAGGATGCTTCTTTTTCATGTGTGTCCACATTACTGCCATCTAGAATCTCATCTTATGTGTACTGGTTCTATCCAGATATTTGTGAGAGTTTTTTTCTTTAAAAAAGACAGTATCATCACACATTTGATATTGACAAGAATATCTTATACCGCGATTATTTTGCGTTGGACAGCTATTGTTATCAAAGTGTACTGATGTGTTTGTTCTTCGTCGTTATTAAATCTTTGCTTTTAAATATGTGTTATGACAAAACATACTGAATTAATTATCGAGGCAATATTTACTTTTACGTTAGGTCAAAGCTGCATGAATCAATGATGATACATGCAAATGCGTTTCATTTAGTGTTCATAATGTAAACAAGAACAAAATACAATACGTGTTAAACCGTATTTTAAATTTTTTAAGCAAAACTATACTAATTAAATACTGATTATTATAAGATAAAAATTAAACTAAACAATGGGTGCACATCTGTTTTCCTCTGCATAAGTAATATATAATCTGTTTAAACATACTAAACAACATGCCTTGCATACAATTAATTTAAAGCAAATTAAGGCAGCTATGTGCTTAATATTTTATGTCGTTCATGTTATCATTGTGCTTGTGATAATAAACTAGAGTTACAGTTAAATCACTTCAGTGAGCGAACATTGCATACAGGGTGAGGCAATGAGAGAGAGAGAGAGTGAGAGAGAGAGAGAGAGAGACAGACAGACAGACAGACAGACAGACAGAGAAAAACTGGGAAAGAGGATAGTGTGTATATGTGTAAGAGACAGGAAAGAAAATGTTTTATTGGGTTGATAGCAGCCTAAATAAAAATGTATGTCGTACGCTCCTTTTGCTCATGGTTAGTTTTACTAATGAATATATAGTTTTGCCGAGAACAATGTATGTCGGAGGTCACTTAATTAATTATTATCAAAACGACGAGCGACTTAGCAATTAAAACATATTCTTTATAAATACGAAATAAATAAATATTCCATAGATGTTTAGATGTTTATATTAAAATCAACGACTATTATTTCTTTTATTTCAATGTACTTTTATTACTATTACGACTTGCAGTTAAGTACATGTAACAATAAAATGCGATTAAAAAGTCTGCTCGAAATACATTCAATTTTTACATAGAGTGAGAAAAGCATTTCAAGTCGTGCGACTTTTAAACCACAAAATTATATTTTGTAAATATTTACATATGTGTGACAAGACATATCCACATTTTTACTGTTCATGTAATACGTGTGATCAACCCACAAATGACCTAATTTATTATGGAACGTGATAAGAATTATGCCGGTTTGGAATTTCTACTATTAATGACGTCAACACATGTCAATAACCGGCATTGGGAGAGTATTAGTATTTCCTTTCGATTCAACATGAAATTAGGACAGAAGTACCTCAAAATAATCAGGGCTTGACATCAATAGAACTGCATTAAAATTAAGGATATTTCAAATGTTGGTATGCGTTGCAATGCTCATGGGAATTAGTTGAATATTCTAAATGTTCTAATTACAAATGCAGGATACTGTGGCACTTTTCTGTATATCATTTATTTTCGATATAGACGTAAAGGGTCTTCAGAAAAACAACAACAACATAGACACGAAAACTATAGTAACTGCCCTATAATTTGTCAATAGGTCTTTAACCTTTTCCCTATCTTTTTCATTTTAAATATTATGTCATGTAGAGCGTCGATCTACGCTTAACATAAAGTTATTCATATTTCCAATGAGTTTTAAGGATGTAAAAGCAGGTATAGATTGGAAGTACATTGTATATTTGTATTACTTCTATGTCTGATCACAAAAATGTTTTAACTAAACTATTATAATACTTGCAACGAAAACAAGCAACAGGCTTTACTATATATCATACTTGCAACGAAAACTAGCAACAGGCTTTATTATATATTATACTTGCAACGAAGACAAGCAACAGGCTTTACTAAATATTATACTTGCAACGAAAACAAGCAACAGGCTTTACTATATATTATACTTGCATCGAAGACAAGCAAGAGGCTTTACTATATATTATACTTGCAACGAAGACAAGCAACAGGCTTTACTAAATATCATACTTGCAACGAAAACAAGCAACAGGCTTTACTATATATCATACTTGCAACGAAAACAAGCAAGAGGCTTTACTATATATTATACTTGCAACGAAGACAAGCAACAGGCTTTACTAAATATCATACTTGCAACGAAAACAAGCAACAGGCTTTACTATATATCATACTTGCAACGAAAACAAGCAACAGGCTTTACTATATATTATACTTGCATCGAAGACAAGCAACAGGCTTTACTATATATTATACTTGCATCGAAGACAAGCAACAGGCTTTACTATATATTATACTTGCATCGAAGACAAGCAACAGGCTTTACTATATATTATACTTGCATCGAAGACAAGCAACAGGCTTTACTATATATTATACTTGCAACGAAGACAATCAACAGGCTTTACTATATATCATACTTGCAACAAAAACAAGCAACAGGCTTTACTATATATCATACTTGCAACAAAAACATGCAACAGGCTTTACTAAATATAATACTTGCAACGAAAACAAGTAACATGTTTCAGTATATTACGAAACCGTTGATAAAAAAGGCATTCAATGTTGTCGATTTGGGGATTTTCCTGTTATAAAGCTCATGGCAAATGTCACTTAGGGACGCCCACTTTACTAATGGTTTTTATGCTTCTACTATAGCCAATGTGTTATAATAACCTGCGTGTAATTAATGTATGTAACACTTGTCTATAATTTTTTGTAACTTGGTTTATCCTTCGTTCAGTTGTGTAATGTGTTTGAAAAATACACGTCCCTCCAGTGATCTTGTAGTGAAATTACGTCAATGTATAAGTGTGTGTTATTCTAATTAATATTATCTAATCATTTTGCTTACTTAGATTGCATATAACATCCTTTCAATCTATTTCGTTTCGTTATATCATTAGTATTTTGGACACAAGCAAAACATGATCTTTGCATTCCGGCTGCCCCGCATAGCATATTTCTTGAAATAACTGTATTAATTTGCACATGACGTCATTGTCAATTTGCCGATTGCGAGAACAAAAAGCACGTATTGTGGTATTCGAGGTTTAAATATTTAGAAGTGCCTTAATTGTAGAGGTGAATTGTAGACGCAAAATATTTGCCAAATTACTTTTTATTTATCTTGTTTTATTCTCTGGAAACCGATCATTATTGTACAATCAGAATAAAAATTATGTTCTCTTATAATTGATTATACGTTTTAATATTAGAGGGCAAAATGTATTGATTGCAGATGAACAACTGCAATTGCATATAATATATTTAACATGGTCCACTCTAGAATTTCAACTGGGCATTTTGTATTTATAAGCTATAAAGACATTATTGATTAAGCTAGATACATTTGAAAAAAGAAAGACCCCGTTTTTTATTCTAATTCGTAATGTGTTTTAATTTTTTTCTTACATGGCCTTCGAAAGAAAAAATACACATCCAAGTTTAATTCGTCGTTTCCATAGTCACAAACATCGACATTTGTAAATAAAGGTATTACTCTCTCCTAAAAGTTGAGAACAGGAAAATCATTAATTGCCCATATTACATTAAGTATTCAATTACAAGACTGGCCATTTAATACACCCATTAGCGACCTCTTGACGTCAAGTACCAGCCTTTGCGTGATTTCTCTCTGAATTGACTTGACTTGACGTAATAAGATTTCCTCCATATCAAAGTATTTGCACTGGAATTGACAGATACGTTTGAGCCTAATATCAGCGAATACATTTACAAACGAAATTGAACGGGAACCTACTTACATTTACTTACTGGTGCTTTCAAAACAGCATTTTATCCTAAACACAAGATAGCAATGTGTTTAAATGAAACACACATACATGTAATTATTTGTTTTTCACAAAGGAACATTCCTGCACTGTTTTATACGGTTCGCAGTAAAAACACAGTAGTTCCGTAGGTGTTAATGTTTATATTTAGTTCACTGAAACTCAATATATGAGAGATGTACCTTAAAATCCGCTTGACAGCTGAAGATATATGTGGAATATAGACTTTTGTATATTTACAGACCATAAAAAAGACAAGGAATACACTTTATAAGATACAAATGTTTATTATCTTGCGGGGTAGTTTCTTCTCGAATAATACTGTCTACACATTAGTTCTAGCTCAAATAAGTAAAACGGAAAGCACGGTTTGTAAGGCTGTAATGTAACAAACGGCGTTAAAGACCTTCTTTAATACATTAGGTCGTCCTCTAATACGTCGCAAATATATCCTTCTAGCTATTATTATTATTATTATCATTATTAGTAGTAGTAGCAGTAGTAGAAGTAGTAGTAGTAGTAGTAGTAGTAGTAGTAGTAGTAGTAGTAGTAGTAGTAGAAGTAGTAGTAGTAGTAGTAGTAGTAATAGTAGTAGTAGTAGTAGTAGTAGTAGTAGTAGTAGTAGTAGTAGAAGTAGTAGTAGTAGTAGTAGTAGAAGTAGTAGTAGTAGTAGCAGTAGTAGTAGTAGTAGTAGTAGTAGTAGTAGTAGTAGAAGTAGTAGTAGTAGTAGTAGTAGTAGTAGTAGTAGTAGTAGTAGTAGTAGTAGTATCATCATTATTGTTTAATTATTTTTAAGTATGTATGTTTAGATAACATGCCGCTTGTTTGGTTTTCTGCTCGTTTCTTTAGGATTTTGTTTACAGTTTTACATATCGTTATATTTATGGCACCCGACAACTTTAACAAAAGACATTATCTTAGCATTTTTCACATAGCAACCTTTGGCGGAAAAAAACACCATTCTTCATGTTGATTAACTTTTGCGTCTCTCTGTGCCAGACAGTGCTACCTTTTATGACGTATACGTACATATCCGGGGCCATATTTCCTGGCAATACTAAAGCATTGGCCAGCACACAGCTGACATTGAGTTTGATTGTTCCAAATATAAGATAACATACGTTTCTATGGACACAAGTCCGCATAAATTCTATGGATTATCTAGTCACCAAGTCGTTTTAAGGATATAACTCAGTGGTCGAGTGGATAGAGTCGCAGACTTGTTGATCCTTAGCCCCACACCGCGTAGGTTCGAGTCTCGTCAGGGCGAGGACTTTCACGTATGGTGGCTTTTTTCTTCAGTAACCTGAGTGAAGAAGATTGTTTTACACAGACCTTAGTCTGTCTCCATTTGGAAATGAACACGGACTAAATGCTATGCTATAGAGTATTCGTGAATTGAGTATAAACACCAGTATGTTTATAGGCTTCTTTGCAATCTCACTAAAGTAAGATCTTACAAAATGTAAGATCTGATGACGGACCGCAAATACCGTCTATAAACAAGAATGGGTTTCCCCGATGACTATTTTCATGAAGCCAATCAAAGAGTGCTTTCGGTAAGAGTCGAAAAATGGTCACTATCGATGAGGCAGTAGATCATCAGTTACTTTTGCGATTTTGTAGGCGACAATCGGATTGGTTGGAAAGGTTTTATTAACTCGTCGTCAGATCCTGATAGCGGATATCTAAACATATTACTAAAAGATGTGTAAATAATATAAAAAAAATGTTCTGAACAATAACTTCTTTTTAGGACACATTTATATTAGTATTAACAAAGCTAAACTATGATGTTATATAAGTAGATATAAAACTTTAATAATGTGATATATAATATAATGTAAGTATGTAAAATTCAGATTTTGCCATAAACTCAAACTTTAATGGATAATTAACTAACTCTAATGCACTTCATTTTAGATCCATCTTAAGTTTACGCTTTCATCTTACTACACTATTTTTTTCTAAAAACAACAACATACACTTACAAGGTTATTAGAGTAATAATCAGCGACAAACAGCTACGTGTTACTTATGCTGATAGATTTCAGGTCAAGTAGATATCCAATTTCTCTCTTAGTTCAAAGAATCTCACGACTAATCATTTCCCCCAGATTATTTATGACATCCTGACGGTGAATGCCAGGCTTTATGCGATTCCTTGACGGCTGCTCTTGACGACTTCAGATCTTTGGGTTTACTTAAAATGGTCTCATATTTCTTTTTATCCTATTACAATGTACGTTGTACTGTTATTATCACACAGGTGTAAGCGAAGATTGATATTTGTGCCCTAAAAGACCCGAATCTATAAACTTTAGATATTTTATTTCAAATATATCGTTTTTTTCCTTGCTTGCTTTTGAGAAACCCATCAGCAAGTGCGAGGTTAGAGCTCTTTTAGAAAGGGTTAAGCACCCAAGTCGGTCGACATTGCCGATTGACAGTGTTAAGGTGGTATCTATTGCAAGGGAAAGCAAGAGAGATAGGGAGAGAGAGAGAGAGAGAGAGAGAGAGAGAGAGAGAGAGAGAGAGAGAGAGAGAGAGAGAGAGAGAGAGAGAGAGAGAGAGAGAAAGAGTTAAAACATTTCAACATTATTTTAGTGCTTAAAATCTATTGACATTTTAAATGTATATTAGATCAGCAAACATATTTCAAGATACCAGCGTTTTGACAGATAAATATGTTTACTTGTTGCGTACAAACGCGTTTCTTGATATGGGTCATGGTACAATCACGGTTTATCTTTATGTTTCTTAGTAAGTATTCTTAATAAATTAAAAAAAGTCTTTGTTGGTATTGCCATGTATTCCAATCTCTGAAACACAACTTTATATGACGTCGACAACACACCGTGGGGCTGATTGAGCAATTAAGCTGATTATACTTTTTAAGACTGGGAATACTTGATGTAATAGTGAGTTTTTCTTTAAAATATTGATTTATTAATTAATTTAACGCTAATATAATATGCAATGGGAGTATAAGTGGACCATCGATATTACTTGTTAATATTGTTTATTATATTTGTTAATATTGTTCATTATAAAACATGACGTAAAATTGGAGGAAGTGTTTAACCATTTGGAAAAAAAATATTACTTACACTAGGACAGCAATTTCTTGTCTAACAACTTAAAAAAAGAATGGATAGACCAGCTTTTTGTTGATAAGTGTAAAGTTATAACAAACCTGCTGTGTAAATACATCACTTCAAAATTACCAGTTTGCTTTCAGAGACTACTCGCATTCACAAGAGAAACGTAAGTGATTCATATGTTTAAATCTTAAGTTAGTAAGCACATGTCAATAGTTAATTGATAACTGAGTCAATACATATTTTCTACTTGCTCGTTCTTTTTTCTTTTCTTTCGATGTTATAGCGAAATAGTATATATATATCTCTCGGTAATAAATTGTCATTTATCAGGGACGCATAATAAAATCCTTTCCCGAATTCCTATAACGATATAACATTTTCAAACAATGCACGTGATGACGGTATCCCTGTAATGCCTTGTATTCAACATGGGTGGACTGAAATCAGGTCATAGATTGAAGGTAAATAAACCAATATAAATTTTTCAAAAGACCGCAAAACAGACTCAATTACGTGCTTTTCAAATAAAACATATGTTATTCATTTTAAATAAGGAGTTTACTTTATTCTCTGAATATTGTTAAATAACACAGAAATTGTTACAATAGTAAGCTTTCTTTGGAATATAAATGACATCATATGGTGGAACATAGAGCCAAACAGCTATATAAATGTAATGAATTCATCAATCATTTACTTACTCGTTAATATGATTTTAATATCAAAGTCCAGCTATTTCGATGGAGGAGGACCCCAAACAAATGTCTGGGTAGAACCACCGGCGCACCGCAGGTCAGCCGGAAGACCTTTATTTAGTTTATTGAGTAAAGTATAGATCGATGATATGTTAATAGATAGCAAACTGCAACCTTTTCATATAAAAAATAGGCACGCTTTCTACGCTACGGTAGGTACTTGCAAACCTTGGTTAAAACATACTTATAGGAAACATATCGGATTTACTGACTATTCATTTGAATGTTGCCGAATAAGGCATTACATTTTGAAGAAACTAAGCAGGATGGATATATTCATGTTCAGCTCTGATCGTAAAACACATCCGGTCATGCTTGGGAACATATATTTAGCTATTATACAAGATGCAAAAGCGGGTACAGTTTCACAGCCTCTTAGCATCTTAGAAGGCAGTGATAAAGCATCAACATGCCAAACAATAAGAGGCTTACTTTGTTCCTGAAAGGCCACCTTAATGACATCTCGTCATATCATGGCATGTTCTTCGATACTTTTTGTGATCTTCGGTGCCATATAGTCCTTGCCATTCCCGTCTATACGAAGGAAAAAGAATGTGCCCTAATGGCAATCAATAAACAATGTCATACTTTATATATGCAAAGTATATATTATTCAATAAGCATTCTGTACATATTTCATTTAATATCATTTTAATTACATTATTTATGGTCGGTGGATATTTTACCTTGTGTCGATGTTCTGGCCCAGTATTAGCCATTCAGACTAGGTCTACTTAGTATCGAATAATACTATCTACTTATCGAATTATGTGGTGCATCAGAACGTAACGTCAGTGTATATCGATTTAAAATAATACCAATGGGGTGGGGATGGGGTGGGGTCTGTTTAGTTCAAAGCAATGAGTTAATTTGTCGCCTTTAGTCGTTAAGAAAGAAGTGCGATGTTAGAGCTCTGTTAATCGGTTAAAACACCGAGGCATTCATTTTACTGTCAAAACATTTAAAATTGGTAATTGTTTTGGATTTCTCTATATTTTGTAATGTGTAGTTTCAGTGTGTGTGTTAATTCTACATTAAACAGACATATGTCTAGTTCTTTTTTCAAAGTGTATATGTACTGGATAGAGCATAGAAAGCTATTCTTATCAGTAGTATCTCATTTATTGCTGTTTCATATACTTAGGCAAATGCATTGAATAAAAGATACACTTACAAATGCACTTAAACACTGTATAAAGCTAAAAACTTATAGCGACAATACATAAAAGGTCAGGTTGATCTCCCACCCTCTATCAAACTATGTATTAGACGACTTATTACCCTATTCCGCCCTTAACGTTAAATACATGTACCGATTGTTGCGTTATTTCTCTTGGAAATAACATGAAGCATTGAATCATGTGATCTAAATAGAATTTCTTTCCGTGCTCATGCATTTTGTAAGAAAGATGACTAAAACTATACTCAGCGAATATTTATATATATCAACATTGATTTGCACATAAATAATACTAAAACCTACGATCTCTTATAGAATTTGGCTACTACCGATACTTATTACAAGTTTTGTGTTTATAAAGAACTCGCACACAAATACACATGACCATAAACGCACACAAACATGTATCATTATATATACATGCGAAAAAAATAACACACATACATGCGTAAGTGTTCATTCGATTCCATTGTTCTAAAAAAGGGTAACTATAATACGTATTCAGAGATAGGTTACATTTCCAAATTCGTGTTCATGGCAACTTCCACTCAACTCAATTTAATCAACTTGTTTATAGCACTACCTTTTTTTCATACACGTGTCTTATTTGCATTAAGTACTTTTGACTCAAAATGCCGGATACCATTTTTCAGACTAAAAGCAATAGAACGTACTTATTATTGGTTAAGATTATTAATCTATAATAGTTCTTTTTTGTCATTATGTTAGTACACACGACACATAATAAACTTACCCCAAGCAAAATATGTGGAAATCGTAAAAAAGATATGCCTACTGAACACACAACAGGCAGTGAAAATATACCTTTTGTATACAATGAATACTAATGGTATTTTATGGGTTTTATGGAACAAGTCGAATTTATATCCTGTTTGCAGAAACATAACAAATATCTTATCTGAAATGACTCTATAATTGTTGAATACGTGTAGTTGACTAAATACTATACGGGTAATACGACCAAAAGGGTTATTACAAATTAAAATTTGCCCCCTGTATGGTATTCACGTTGACGGACAACCGGAAAAGACACAATTTCTTTTGACGGGAAGCACGTGCTACGTAAAGATGCCCATTAGAAGCATATTATACTTGAGAATTTTGGGGTTTTGTCCCTTATATAAGCCATAAAGCATAACATCTAATAACATCCAATTGAGAAATCTCTTGCGAGTATAAAAACATACTAGGTAGTTTTTTATATAGATAAATTCTGTAAATGGTCCCAATGTGTGGACAGGTCATCATACAATTTCAATAAATACATGTACAGTGTTTATTATAACAATAATGACAAGAATTTTGCAATACTAAGATTTGAGGTTCCACAATGGTAACGAATGTCTTTAAACTGAGCTTAGCACATTATTTAAGTTTCTTTTCGGCTGTATGGTACTGTTGACAAAAACAACATGCTTTAGCTTTAAATGTGTTCTCTTGGACATGTGTATGAATATTAATATAACACGTCTTCTTTGTAACTGAAGATTATTTTTTTCTTTTGACGTTTTTATTACTTTTTATTGTCCGTCTTGTATTCCCATGATAGTGATATTATGAAAAGGGATTCTTTTAGCCGAACCCACCACCATAAAACATTCAATCTTCACTCCCCAAGCAGACAAGAGTTCTTCTTAAATAATGTATAGGTAGGGTCGAACGAGAATTGTGTTTTATATTATTATATATATATCGGCTTAATAACCGCATTGTTATGGTGCAGCAATCCAATAATGCCCTTTAATTCTTACTTCGACCAGTTCTGGTAGATAACTTTGTTTTTGATAATAGTTTATAGCAATGGATTTCTATTCTGTTTGCTATTCATATTGTGTAATTGACTGTAGTCGCGGTATTCAAAACGTATCTTTTATATTATGGAATAGAAGTATAACTGTATGGTAAAGTTCTAAAGTACAACTGATCGAATTAATAATATGATAAGGCAATATTTTATTTTGTGTTTATTATTTATTAAGATGTTTCTTAAAGGCATTGAAATTGACCCTCTTGATAGTACTCCCCTCCCCTCCCACAAAGTTGACACCCTGCTGTGAGATCACAGCAAGATACTTGATTAGATCATTACGGGGAAGAGGTCGTAAAACGATCAAATTTGATGCACCTGGGCTTACTGGATTGTCTATGGTCAGTAACTCGATATTCCTCATCCTTTTCCTGACACCACTGCAGCCTGAGGTTCTGTCCATCCTGCGAGACCCGCCGCACACCCACTTCCTTCCCCCAACTCGTTAACCCCCCCACAGTAATTAAAGAGTACCATTCCATTTTTTTCAATGCCTTTACGTAGAAAATTTAACTTCAACTATCACTTCGAACCGGTTTGGTTGAAAATGCTTCACCTCGTCAATCTGTTCCACGTGCAACATGAGAATTGTATCGTTAATGTGAAAGTGATATTTTTTATGACTGTGTTGTTTTAGCACGCTTTTGTTACCATGTCTTTTTATTCATAGAATGGTTAATATGTTCATGTGTTGTTTCAAATGATATTGACGTCTTAAAACCTGCCATTAGTGGAATTTTTTCATCTATATTGTTGGCTTTTTGGTTCTCTGATAACTCTGACGCTTTGCTCCCTTAAACGAAAACATAATGATAAAGTCAATGTCAGATAAAACAACATTTTTTTTGCACAATACATGTGTACGACCTATGCATGGATTACCATTTCATTCTCACTAAAACTGTCATTATATTTAAAACATAATTAGCTTACCAGTGTTTAAGGTTATTGCGCCATATCTTCCGGAATGGGGTCTAAACATTTTATCTCCTATTGACATTAAAATTATATATTTTAACTTGGAAAACAATGATGCAGCTCCTTATAAATCTAGTTCATTGAGACCAAACCCAGACAATAGTTAACAGGTAATTTCGAGATGGCCTCATTGATGTGGATCAAATGATAACATTTGCGACCGAATGTTTATAAGAGAGAGATAATTAGCGATTGTTGCGATTTTTGCGATAAACCTGATTTTTTTCTAGCAGAATTACTATAGGTTTAGAAAGAACAAAAGGCTTCATCTCGCATGATTATGTTAGCATTGATTCTAAAGAAAACAAAACAACAACAACACTGTTTTATACTAATTTGGATAAATTGTTAATCAGCGCCATACATATAAATTTTCTCCTCTACCAAAGATTGTGCCCGAGATCGAATTTGCTTTTTTGATTATTCAGCCTTTAAACGCGATACAATGTACATGAATACTGAATTGTTTTGATGACAAGAAAAAACGGAAATTCTGTTTGATAGCTGCACTTCAAAGGTTGTATCCGACAGTTTTTACCAGAATTATTTCCCCAAAGAACCAAATATATTATTGTTTCCTGAAACAATCTCACAAAATGCTGAATATTGATGTCCTATATCTTTGTTAAAAATGAAGCATTACACATAACTCATTATACATAGTTATGTCCTATATGAGCTACGCTGCACAGTTAGGCATATTTAAACTAGGAAAACCATAGGACCTCGTCATATCATGATAAGTGTACACCGCTCTGACGTCGATGTCTATTTTTAGCACTTATGCTTATTTATAGTTTTGAAAAGAATGACATGTTGATCGATTTACTTCACGATTTTACAGTCTTACAATTTAGATAGCATTCAAAATCGCCTTTTCTTCGACTTAAGTTTGGCTTTTGAAGAAATGAAACTACAATCTTCACAAACCAAGCTTACATAATTTATATCTGATGAAGGCAAAATGTCTGATACCACCTTTAACAAAGTTGTATATATTGAACACATTTTACATATACATTATTCTAAATCAACAAAACCGCAGAGTGTAATTACTAAAAATATGATACTATTTTAGTATGGTTATACCTGAAAAAGTAACGTCACGTATACATTTTGACTAAAAAATATCTTGGTGTTCTTCATCGTTACTTGTCATTAAAAGGAGGATATATATACTAGTTTAAGATTTTGTCGTTAATTGTGAGAAATGACTGTAGCTAATCGAGTCTTGTAAGACCACGGCTAGGTTCTCCAAAACTTCTATGACCATTTAATAATACATTCTTTTTACTACTTATTCGATCAGTAGTTGTGAGGGATTGCATAAATTGAGTTTCGTGCTTTACTTGTATGTAGACAAACACGTGTTATGGAGATAAGATAAAAGATACAGTCAGCAATATGTTAGAAACCGTCTCATGTTGTTGTTTTTTAAATTATTTTCCCGTTTGACACACACCAGTAATGTCAATATATAGGAATAAGATATAAAAGGCAACGCAGGTATAAGTTCCATAAAAATGTTTATCAATCTTAAGTTTAACATCGGCATTATTTTTGTAGAAACTGTCGAGATAGGAATGACCCGTTCTCTGGATATGACGGAGCTTATATCACATAATTAAGCAACGTCCGAACCCACGGTAAATATTTTGGTATTACTACATACATATACCATGAGTAACTTGGCCAGAAAAAGACTTCTCATGAATATATGCATGAAACATTTGACTGGCTCCATGTCCAATGAAACAATAATAATTTGGCAGCAATGAATGAATATGAAATCAAACTTTTTCGAGCATAATATTCCGCGGCCACCATACAGCACAGCGGTATGCATGAGCATGGAATCAGGCGTTGATGATTAATTTACATTCACATTTCATAATTTTCTGTTTCTAGCAACTTTTTGTGTACATGAATAACAAATCAACAATGAAACAATACACTGCATATGTACATGTTAGAAGGCAAAGTACGTAATGAATGGTATCCTACTATGAAATATGTCTAACATATACAAATCGGAAAATATTAAAACGTCACTTAATAGACAAATTATGTTTCTTCCTTGCAAATACATTTCAAATTCTATGCACTATTTAAACTTTCCAATTTGTCAACCTTTAACTGAAACTATGTCAGAATTGTTAAAGACACGCGTTAACCAATTTCTCTTCGCAGATTGCTTTAATCATTTATGATAAGAAGTCAATCTATCTGGAAGATTTTGTCTCTTGCAGATGAGGTTTATAGCATATCCTAAATAGCGATTGAATAAAGGCAATTAAATTTAATTTAGTTTGACAGAAGAAACAAGACAAATGAAACCATAAATTTGATTAGAAGACGACAAAAATAAGTTTTGGAAACTAAACCAATTATCAATGACATTTAATATATCAAGCATATCTCTTGACAGATTTGCGATTTTCTTTTGAGAACTAAATTAAATACAATGATTTAGAAAGGAACTGAGCATGTTTTAGCATCTACAACTCAAGAAACTAGGTATTTTGGTTGTTTATGCTGTGAACATGTGAACAGTGCTTTTGAATAATGTACTTGTTTCTACCCCGCTTTCTTTGTCAGCGATCAGCGAATTTGACATTTTCAGTATCACACACAAATCTTTCGCGATTTCCAATTGTAACACATTTTCCTATCAGTCGAATGTGAAATTATAGTGCAGTCTATCTTTGATTTCCCTTTACTATGAGTATCTGCTTCACTGAGGTTTTGCTTAATCGTAAGCAGGAGAGATTCAAAGCGGCTGGATGGGCATCGTGCGGCATTTATATGTAAAGGTTACTGGAAAAGTCGTTCTCATGGTGCCAGGTTGTACAAAAACTTAACAACGAAAGTGCTGCACTTTCTTGCGATGAAATTACGGTCATAATTCATTCGGATATAATCAGTAGGATTAGGGGCGGATTGTAACACCATTCGCGGGAGCCCGTATGGTAAATGGTAAAAATTATGATTGTGAAATGCCGACATTTCCTGTTTATTTGTTTTTGATAGTATACAGTTGATTAAAATGGTTCAAAGATTAGTTTTAAATTTGAATGAGCATATCATTATGGCTGTTCAAGTGGCGTATGTTTAAGAAACAACTGTTTTAAGTCTCAGGTTCATTTGGTTGTTTAAAGTCAGTGGCACCACGGTGAGGTGTTTTAAGGGGTGTCTATTTCACACTCTGTCAGAAGAAGACGAGTCTAGAGGTCGACCACCGCGAAGACCACTACTCTTGATGTTGGTTGCTGCTGTGCTGCTGTGTTGCTGCTACCACAACTGCTGACAAGATTCTGCTGACGGTGAATGATTGTTCCAGCTGCGGTCATTTTTAACTTAAAGAAGAAAAAAAACTGTTGTGAAGCTCCTTGCGTCAATCATTCCGGCCGCCAGTCACCACTGACGTCAAGCTTATCGGTTCCTGTGTGCCGATGTAACACATCTTACTGGTGCCAGCTGTTAACGTTCCAAACATTATTCAACGAACATTATCTAAGTCATTGTTACGATGTGCACGTTCCTGGTGTTTTGATACGCTATGTATCCCGCTGTAACCGCTACATGACAAACAACTCCGGTACAACTTTCAGCGATGTTACAATAAACCGATGTCCGACGACGCCAATGTTCTCCTATCATATTTCTTACTCCTGACGCCACTGCGCCAGTCTCGTTATCAATACAGAACAAATTATGCAACATGTAAAAGGCCTTACTTTCTTAAAGTTGCATGATTAACACGTATGGGTTGTTGCAACGACATTAGCCGGACATATTACATTCTGTGTGTTAGTGAAAAGAAATATTGACACATACTATTTACTTAGTTCACTTTAAATTGCTACGCCGTATTGATAAGAATTGAATTTCAGATTTTTTGTCACTCTTACTTCGGGTCATTACGTATATGTGTTAGACAGACCGAGTTATATGTCAGTCGAGTTGATCCATGGAAACTTCCATCAATTTTGTTAATGCAAAGCTACGGATTCTCGCTTAACTCTTTGGATTGAATTGTCGTATTTGCATTGAATTGTCGCATTTGCATTGAATTGCCGTATTTGCATTGAATTGTCGTATTTGCTTTGAATTCTTGGGACTGTAGGATGGTGAAATTGTGATTTGGTATGCGTAAGTGTTTTGTAGTGTCCTTGTCAATTTTGTTTTAATTTATACTTAACATTAAAGAAGGTTTTGTTCTTAAATGTCGATATTATTAAAGGTGTGATCTAATCAGTAGGATAAAGGGCAGATTGTAACACTATTCGCGGACAAGACTATATTAAACAACCATACGAAAGTATTGATAAAAACGTAATTATCTGTTTAGCCCAATTGTATTACACTTACATAAGGACTTAACTTGTTTATTATTATCGTAGCAACCCTGGGTATATAAACGAGAAGTCTTGATATATACGTGCAGTCGCATTACAGCTAGCCTCCCGTGCGTGCGTGTCCGACAAAAAATCATCAACACCTCGGCTTTCGTCTTCTGTTACACAACATCATATTAATGAATATCGGACTAAAATTAGAGTATTTCAAGTTTGAGACATCCTCCTCTTTAACATGACATTGTTTGATTTGTTTAAATTTGCATTTTACAACGATGAACTGTGGTACTGTGAACAATTCAAAATAAAATTCTGTTCTGTTCTGTTGTTTGTATGTTAAATTTATTTATAGTTATAACTATGATTATCTGCCCCTTGTAGCGTTATATAATTATGGGAACCATCTCATTTGATTTGGTTAATGATTGATTTGTTCATCTTTCATGTGCTTATAATAATTAATAACTATTTATCGTAGATCTAGTTAATGTTCAAAATACGGTGCTTAAAATGAGCACTTTTTATTTTTATTTTATCTATTTTGTTCTGTGTTGATGTGTCATAAATATAAATGTGTCAAACTGTTAACATATAAAACGAAAATCAAACATTAGGTGCGGAATAACTTTAAGTTAACGTTTCATTCTATTTTTAATTTCCTTTACTTTTATCTTCTTCGTGTGTCATACTGTGATTAGAGAAAAAGAAAATAGTTGCTGATTTTCCAAATTTACACACTTTATCCAATATATAAGCTGAACTGGATGTGTACCGTGTTGATGTATTGATGTATAATGCTTAAACGTTCTCGTAATAGATCAGTGTGAAGTATAATAACTGATTTATGATAAGAAATGGGATCTAGTCGCTTACACACGTCAGGCTCCACACATTTACTTGGACGACATTCTAAATCTGATTAATACCAACAATGTTTTGGCTTATTTGGACACTTTTGAACATTAAGGTAAATATATACAAGTCACTGCCGCATAGAGGCTCGACGGCGACCTTTGATGATTTCGCATGAACTGCTTTTTTCGTGTAGTACGATAGTGCGTTTAGTGGTCGAAGTTTTAATCTTTTGGCAATTTATTATATCTCATTACTTAGATAAAACATATTCGTTTCTTTTTTAAATCCACAAACAAATAGTAATTTACTTGAAATTAAGAATTATCTTAAAAGCAAACAGAGTTCTGTGTGATATATAAGTTATCCTACAGGCAGTTAATCCATCCAGACACGGGCTTATCAGTCTCATTTTTTTTCAAACGCTTTGTTTGTTCAATATAAATATATTGTGATGCAAAAATATCTAACTATATTTACTTTCACATGTGCATTACTACAGTTTACACTTAGCAATTACTAACACATTCAAGTTTAGTTATATTTTTCAAACATAACTAATGTAAAGCATGGATAAGAAAAGTTTGGCAACAAGATGTGAAAAATGGCGAGTTGGGAAATAGTTTGTACATTCTATGATGATACTGAAAAAAAGAGAATATATCTCAAATTAAAACGTTGATTTTAAAGTGCTATCATTTGTATGCAATGTTTTATAGCATATTACTCTCCTTTCTTATAGAATATTTATAATTACAGCAATGTTCTGAACATTAACTATTAAATACCTAAATAAAAAGTGTTAAATAAAACTTTTAGTAAGATCATTTATTTACTTATTGAATACAGTAACCGAGACGAAACATACACCAGAAAGGTAATCGGTAGCCTTGTTCAATCTACCTCGCAGTCTGGCTTCAGTTCATTTTGTACACGATTTCTTGTTTCCTTGCTGTATAATTTGCCAAAGTCACGGTTTTAAATTCACATCTTTAAAAACAACTTCTGCAACATGTTTGCGCAAAAAGTAAAGTAAAACTCCAATATATATTTATTTAAATATGTTTTTATTTCTGAAAATGCCGACTTGAGTTCAATAAATGAATTTAGAGGTAGAAATTGTTTATGAATAATTAAGATTTTAACACAAATATAGTCGAGGAAGCATTTTGCCCTTTGCGCCACTACATTGGTAATTTGATAACGTTACACGTACCTACATAACCCTATTAATTAGAAACACGCCAGGTATTAAATCGAAACAATTTTCAAACTACAAAGTGTAATGACAACTGGTTTGCTTAAGTTTATACATAGTAGATCCATGCAATCTGCACTTTTAAATGATTGCGTTACTATCGACCAAATCAATAATTTCAATAATTGATAAGCACAACAGATGGTTAAGTCTTTGAAGCTAAGAACACAAACCTATGAAGGATTTGATTGAACTTAATCAAGTGATCATAGTTATTTTTTCTTGTCTTTGATGGTTCATTTTTTTAAACGAGGAATTTTAAAACGCAAATTTTGATCGCTAAATAACTTTAACCAAATGATATCTCGGCATTTAATTTGACAATAACATTATACAGAGAAATATCACAATGTTTTATCTTTATTATCCCCAGACTTAAACCGACATTGGAAACTTCCATATAATTTTTATATTAGAACTCCGCCTCTGCTTGTATAATTATTATGTGTGTTAAATAATGACGTAAAGCCAGGAGTCACTTGAACACGTCAATACGAAGACACCAGAGTTTGTTAACAGGAGCACACCATATTGCTACCACAATATCGTTTACCAGAATATACGTGTTTTGCTGTGTTTATGTCAGGTTTATATTTTCCTTATAACTTTTTCTCAGCAGAGGGGAGATTTCTGAGTCTGTCATGTTGCTTTCTTAAAATGACAATTTAATACATAAACTTATGTGCGAAGACAAAAATAATGTTTGTACTAGTGTTTAAGGTAAACAAAACTTACATAGCTTACATAGAACTTAACCTTGTTCTAATGAAAGGACATTATACAATAACACGTCATTCTTCCAACTTACATTTTTTCTACAATGTTTTATAACACATACAATCACATGCGTGCACGCACACATACACATAAATTATTGTATAAATGACAAAGCCCTGGACGTAATAATCTAGAATAAAACCAATCGTGTTGGAACATCGGTAGGCAAAATATTCCGACGATAGTACCTTGTTTCAAACCTTCGTATGGATTTTATGATAGTGTCAATAACAATATTCCTTCGATGTAAGACAACTAACAGGAAAGCAGCCACTACAATTTATGTTGTTTTGCAATGTATAAGTTGCATGCATAGGAAAAGAAAAATACATATACATCTGTAAATAAATACGGGTGCAACACAAACGCAAAATACAAACAATTAATTTATACATTTACAGA
Organism: Sinonovacula constricta; assembly: GCA_007844125.1. Lineage (NCBI taxonomy): Eukaryota > Metazoa > Mollusca > Bivalvia > Cardiida > Solecurtidae > Sinonovacula > Sinonovacula constricta. Next base: position 43,089,903 of record CM017572.1, on the reverse strand, counting down.
ATGAGAATTTGAAGACGACATCTTCATTTTAATAATATTCGTGCGATTGGATAACCGTATCAATAAACAGGTTTTGTCCAACGATTATTGTAGAATGTTTAGATTGGCTCTGTTTCTTAAACTGTTAGTTTAGAATAATATGTTTCTTTATATTATGTACTGGCGTGGCTGTTAAGGAGGCATAAACAGAGCATACCTCTCTTTCTAGAGATATCAATAACCGTAGATGCAGACATATAATGCATCATGAATATACCCATGTGTACAGTGAAATATGTTGTAACAAAGTAACTAGATACAGAACACAAGTTTATAACGCAAATCTGGAGAAGTAGGGAAATAAGTAACAAGAAAAATAATTGTGCCTCGCCCCTCGAGCAGATTAACTGTTGTCTCTTTTTTCCAAAATAACAAGCGTCTGCTTATATTTATGTCAAAATACTTACGTACTTCTTGAATAAAATACCACAGCTGTAAAAGTTTGAGAAAAAAATCAATAACAACCAATAGTCAATAATTGCACACACTATTAAAGAAAGTATCGCTCAGACATTGGACAAAGCTGTGAAACTTAAAAAAGTGGAAGCATTTAATATATAATGAAGCCATACAACCTTCAGAAAAAATGTAAGAGGCACAATACAATTCAAAAGAAGAACTATATGGTTCTTTGCACTTTCTAAAAAAATAATTGGACTCAGTTACGACATAAAACTAAATAAATAGATTAGCACTTGTTGAACCCGTCAAGCATCTGTTTTAAACATCAAAGAACCGGTTAAGAACAGTCAAGTCCCAACAAAGGTTTGTACAGTTCGCAATGTTAAATAAAACTAAGAAAATGTGTAACATGACGCCGGTTTCTAATTTTACAAACATCATAAAATCAACATTGTCCTGCATGTATTACTTGTTTGTTCAGTCCTTCCTTTTTTACTTGTTCACACGTTTGTTCAACGTAAAAGTATGGGGTCCGAGTTATCATATTTTATGACTAAAGCTTTATTGTAAACACACGTGACATGCAAGCTTTAATGTATTCTATTTTGTAATGATTGATCACATATAAACAATGACAAGTTTTCGCTTAAATTTTGTTGTTGATCACTTAACAGTCATACAAGCATACACATGTGTAACATAGGGAAAAAAATGAGCAGCTAGTCCGGAACTCGAACCCTGGACACTTCGCTAACAGGGCGAATGCTCTACCGACTGAGCTAACCGGACCGCTTACACATTCTCTCCCTATCACCCGGCTACATACAGCCCGGGCAACTTGAAATTCGTCCTCGAATTTCTACGGACGAAATACTCTACATAGAACTCACAACCACTTCTCAAGCACTTGTACGTAACGACCGCGGGTCATTTACGTTGGGCGCAATTTTAACATAGGGAGAAAAATGTGCAGCCAGTCCGGGACTCGCACCCGGGAAACTTCGCTAACAGGGCGAATGCTCTACCGACTGAGCTAACCAGACCGCTTACACATTCTCTCCCTATCACCTGGCTACACATGTTTAAATACATGTTGAAATTGCTGTAAGATGACATTCAATCCACTGTTAGGTAGGTCTGTTTACCAGTATCGCCAATAAACAGAAATGTGTGTCTGAGGTCAAATTAATCGGCGATAAAACACTTCTGTATATTTTTAACAGATGAGTGTTATTACGCAATTGTATTATGTCTGGCATCAGTATCACGCTAGGTTTGTATTACACAAATGTATGGAAAAATATCACTGTGTTCATCGCGTGACAGACAACGTGCTATTGACGACACTTACTAAAACTGCCTCACAAGAATGCCAGACAGTCTTCAGTTACTTACAACGAGATAATATGAACAAAACATGTAAGCCTTAAGCAGTCAAGCAGTTATTCATAATAAAAAAAATAGTGACTGCGTTTGCATCCATCAGTAACGAAATAAATAATTACATTATAAACAAAGTAATATAGTTGTAAATTAATTACAGAACTCGGTCCTTGTGTAAAAGATATTTAAAAAAAATAAAAATAAAATTGAAAGCACTTTACATAGATATACCCATTGATCCATGATTGTTTCGGTCGTAATTAGATGTTACATTAAGTGACGCGTTTCAAATAACAAACAGTCCTTTTGCCGACTGACCGTTCCAAGGCGGTAATTGATTGTTTTTCTTTTTCTGTGTATGTCTCGACTCTGTGTTTTTGTCACATTTATATTTACCCGGTTTGCCTTTGTCTTGAGGTAGATTAAATTTAAATATCTTTTGAAATTGTGATATTTCTTATTTACCTATTGAAAATTATCTACTGCATATTACACCCATGTGATAAGAACGTAAAAATCTCGGGTACTGTCATTCCTATTCGAACGCTGTGGAAGCTTTAGACTGAGATGCTGTGCTGATAGGTATAACCTATGTCATTACATGCTCTGGTTGAGTGGGCAGCTTGGCCCCGCGCCGGATATGGCAAATATATCTGCATAGTAGTTTATGCGAAGTCAGTGGAACATATTTTCTTGTAACAGTTCGCTCCCCATATCGACAACCTTTCGACCCTTTTCTGTATTCACCCAGTGATATTCTTGCGCTTTGATACGCGTACGAAGAATTGTTCCCTCATAATTTTTTTCTGAATGACACAATATAATTGACTTCCAATTTAAACAGGTAATAATGTTTATGTTAACATTTGAAGCACACCTGGACGTAATTGACGCGTCACGTCTCCTTAGACATATATATTTGTTCTGTACAGGCTCTACTTCTTCCCGGGCATGAATCACTGACCGGGAATAGTCATGCAGGGTCAATGATTTGTGCTTCCGAAGTCTAGCTTTCTTAATCTTCTGCAAGCGATACCCCCAAAAACAATGTCATTAAAGACACGTTAAAAGCAAAGACTAATGGCGACATTAGAGTTCTTGCTTCTGTCTTAAGTTTGAGTTGCAATTATCTTTATAATTGCGCTGGTCTTCGGTTTCAACTCTGAGTCAACTCAATAACCAATTAATAAATTACTGCTTACACTTAATCTTATACAAATAATCGATACAAATGTTTCTGCTTTCTAGCCAATTAAGAGTCTATTGTGGTAATTAATGTTGCATTTATCAATGACGTATTATTCACATACTGAATATCCTTACTCTAACACACTTGAATATAATTATGCCTGAGTGTTCGTTTGGGGGATATTTATAGTTATGTGAAACAAAAAGGCTGTTCTCCAGACATGCAACATTCCTATGGTATTTGTCTTGAATTCGTTTTACAGCTAACCTATCGGTTTTTGGCATTTTTCCCGCGTTTAACTTATTTTGTACTCTACAGAAATTATGCGATGATTTTGGAGTAAATTTAGTGTAAGTTAGCGGCAGCTTTCTACTTTTCTTTCCTAAAACATAGTATTTTGTGAAAATGCGATAAAGATTGACGTCCCAAACTATCATATTGTCTTTTAGATATACTATGCAAAGGCGAATACATCCGGGACAGTTAAAGTTGTACGTTCTTTATTTCTACTTAACAGTTGATCATTTTTAAAACAAAGTGAGTTTCAAACTTCTCTCTAGTTTGGTACTTTTAGGTTACCGTGGCTATTATCTCTTGTACGTATCGTACATATGTTGGTAATTCATTATAATTGCAGCTATTTTGTTTGTCTATAAATTCTTTTAAGCAGTTTAAATTCCCGATGCAGATGCTTGCTGTTAGTGGTCTCACTTTGATGGTATTTATTTATTTTATTTACACTGTTTGTTTGAGGGAAAATCATTCAGGAAGTGCGAGGATGGAGCGCTTCACAATCCAGGATTAAGATCCCCAGTCGATCCTTTTGCTGTTCCAAGGCGATAAATGTAGGTTGTTTTCTTTTTGTGTATTATGTCTCATCTTTGTGTTATTGTCACGCTTACATTTATTATGTTTGTCTTTGTCTAGAGGTAGTTAAAATTTAAATATGTGTGGTAATTCTTATAGGAAGTTTTGTCATCTTCCTATTTATGATTCAACTAAAAAGTTCGCGTTTGTGTTTGAGGGAACATTCATGAATAATAGAAGATCATGTTCTTTAAACTGCAATCACTAAAATATAAAAGTATTATCCTGTTCTACCTTATTTCTAAGCTGTATAAAGCCAAACAAAGCACGCATTTTTCAGGTGACTTAAAAAGTATTACGGCCGTTTCCTCGAACACTTTTGGTCTTAATTTATCAGATGTAAGTGGTAGAAGTAATACTATTTCGTATGTCAGTTAATCCTGTCTGACAGTGTTACTCACGCATCCGTTGATGACAGGAACCAACACACCAAAATAACGAAGAAATAAACAAAACATACAAAATTGTTGTTTTATATGTCTTGAGTATATATACTACGTATTAAACGAGTCTGATGTTTAAGTCTTAAAGAAGTATTATATGTATGAATCAGTTTGTTATAGTGAGGCTTTAAAATATTTTTAGGTAATCACTAACATAACGACATACGATTTTATATTTTAGAAAAGCAACCTTTAAATGCATTTAAACGGGAATAACATAAAATCTACAACATATGGGTAACTTTGTTAACGTGAAGGTATAACTCTAAGAGATTTGTTTTATATAATGATTTAATGAATCCTTTAAAAACGACGCGATCATCACTCAGTTCATAATATTGTTAAAAACATAAGTATTATATTTTGACTGCACTCCAAATGAACTTTTCTCCACCCATTAAACTATTAAACTCCTCTTTTGAAGATTAGTTTTTGAATGTTACGCTTAAAACATGTCTTTGGGCTTAAAAACATAGTGTTACCTGAAGTACTAATGAGGAAAATAGATGTAAATAGATAAAACGTGTATGACGATAAATACATTGGAATACTATGCAAATCACTTCTACAGCTAGGCACTGCCGCCGTTGTTCCATATTCTTACGTATACGTCGAATGGTTAACTGCATATATATCTACAAAATGCCATTAAATTATTAATTATTTACTCCTCGATTAATGATTATATATTTTGTGTTCGTGTTGAAAAATTTCATTGACACTAGTATAGTCGCATCGGCTGCCTTCAGTACAACAAATAAAAGTACTTGCTTTGTGATTTCCTGCTGCGACATTTGAACAAAGTTACATGTATTAAAAGCCTCATTTCAACAACGGAATGTTTTTAGTGATTATAAACGATAGTGGCATTTTAGTTTTCGACCATTGACATTAATTTTCCTACACAAGGACTCTGTTTTCGCCATCTTTAAGGCATAACAATCAATCCCATTTACTAAATAACTTTAATGACATACGTAATTGATGTTAGTGGTTGATTTATGCAACCTAGCACTTCTCTAATGTAAATTTATGTCATATTGTAGGATAACGGAACATAAGATAGCAGTGAAGACAATAATACAAAATCTGTCTTATCGATGTCTTTTTTCATATCACTACTATGTGATGAGCTAATCAATCTTTGTAAGCAGGATGGAAAGCTTAGAAATATTCTTGAGACGAAGATCTAAATACATATGCTGTCAGTACTCGCCACCTGAACCCATTGTTAATTGTGCTGTGTTCGGTCGATGACTTTATGTTTAGTGTGGATCAAATAGCAACCTTAAATGATTTCATGTCTGCATCAATTTGACACAGCCTCTTTACAAGTATAATATTATAAAGTAATAGAAAACAGATAATTTAATATTTCAATATATGAAGGGTTACATTAATTTGTTTAGGACATTTAAATTTTGCCACAAACATCGTTAATTTAAAATGCGTAGACCGCAAATTTTACGATATAACAAGATCATTGATCTTGAATGATCGTTACATTTACTTGTTGCTTAACTGAACGAAAAACAACAACAACAACACAATATGCACGATACATAAAAGCAAACAACAACGTAACCATTACGTACATCCAATGTATAAAATTAAATATTATTAGTGAGCACTTAAGAATGGTAATGCTATAATGAAATATGTATATAAAGCATATCCTACGTTCCCAAACGTGTGATTGTCACTTCGGATGGAGTTGTCGTTCTTCCTTTGTGTTTGTTATCTGTGTCGACTATCTACTTAAATACAAATCTGCTTACGAAATAATTAGACATCTGATAGCTATGATCAATGAAGGCACTTACATGTAGTCGCTGTTAACTAAGGATTAGCTCTTAACTTGTTTGTACGTAAAATTACCCAAATGGAATCGTGCACTTAGTTCTTGCGTCCGCTGTTCATAAAGCTTCTATTATCAAGCACCCGAAATTTATCAACGATTTTTTTCTGAATTTATTTTTGATTTATAGTAAAGGATGCGGCATGGAATCAGTTTTTGTTAATTGCGATGCACTTTTCTATTTATATCATTGTAAAGATATTTTGGCTCAACCTTTCTTTTTATTATTAAAATGTGAAGTAATTTTCTTTTGCATTTTGGCAGAAATTGAAGTTTATTACTGGCATTTCTACAAATTTTGTAAGCTTTTCCTGTAAATATAAGTCAACGTGGTGACTCATTTATATGACTTGTACGCAAAAAAAATAATGATATAAATACACGTACTTAGATTGAATGTCTAGCGGGTATCAGTCAGTATTTTGGTATAATAAGCCTATACCGAATTTGACAAAAAAGTAAACAAAGTAAGCGTTAATTGCACTCTTTTCTATTAGAATTGCAGAGAATAAATATAAAAGTATTCTTGTATTTTCTATGTTTAAATAAGAATGTTACAACTGTATATATATATATATATATATATATATATAATATATATATATATATATATATATATATATATATATATATATATATATATATATATATATATATATATATATATATATATATATATATATATATATATATATAGATTATATATATATATGTGCTAATGACATTTCGTATCCATGAGTCTATAAAGGTACGCACACTGAAGCAACGGCATGACTTAGCTACAAGATACATTTTACATCCTCTTTATAACTCTTTATAAAAAGGAAAATCGTCTAGTGAGCCGCATAAATCCCTTTACTGCAATATTTGCAACGGCTGCATATATCACCAAAATAAAAACTTCACGACATTGCCTTGTATGGATTTCGGTAGATTATTGATTGTGAATTTGTTTTATTCCTTATTATACACCGAAGCTTGGACTGGTAAATTATGAACTGCTGTCCCTTTAGTAACTATTTTATTGCCATGGAAATGATCTATTGTGCATATAGGGCGGTGTGTGCATATAGGGCGGTATGTGCATATAGGGCGGTATGTGCATATAGGGCGGTATGTGCATATAGGGCGGTGTGTGCATATAGGGCGGTATGTGCATATAGGGCGGTATGTGCATATAGTGCGGTATGTGCATATAGTGCGGTATGTGCATATAGGGCGGTATGTGCATATAGGGCGGTATGTGCATATAGGGCGGTATGTGCATATAGGGCGGTATGTGCATATAGGGCGGTATGTGCATATAGGGCGGTATGTGCATATAGGGCGGTATGTGCATATTTAAGTGTGTCAGTTGCGACTACAGATTACTTATTTAATCCAGACGCAAGTGGTTAAAGTTTGTGTTCTCATGCATTTTAGGTATATAATATGCTTCGTAGAAATACTTTCAGGCAATACGAGGCTCGAGCTTAAACAAAATGAATTTATGTTCATGTAAGCAAGCATAGCAGTCAGTATTCGTGCTGACCGACCATTCCACTGCGGTTACTTTTGTTATTTCGTTATTGTTATAAAATTGTCTTATTTTCTCTGATTTTCGATTACACTTTAGTGCACTTTCGTTTGTCTTGTAATTGATCAAATTGATCAAATCTGATTATTTCCTTTCCACCTTTAGACATCCTTGTCTTTGAGGACTCTTTTTCATTCTGAATAATCGTATTTTCGGTCGACAATCCTTACCCACAGTCAAAAATAGCCTGCTTTGCAATAAAAAATGAAATGAAAGATAACAATAATAAAATATGTCCATCGTTTCTATGTTGCATGGTTATATAGTAGTTCTAGTAGATAAGGGTGTGAAAACGGAATATGTTTTGACTCTTAAGTGTTTCACTTGGCGTAGAAGTTTGAAAACTGACGTGCTGTTCTTTTGTAAATGGAATTATTCTTTTTGTACGTCTGCGTATGAGGTTAATGGGTTTTGTCACGAAACTAAATATATTTGAAATATTAGAGCATATTACACTATTGGCAAAACCAATAATCTTAAAAAGATTGTAACTTTTAACGCGATAAATTCCCATCACTCCTAAGATAAAATCTTCGAAACTGAACGCCCATATTATCACTGATAACCGAGCATAAATCTAGCTTAATTCATTTGAAGATTTAGCATAGCACATCATTTAGCTAGATGATTTATAAATTTAAGTAGTTTCCGTTTAACTGGACTGATAAAGTTAGATAATAATAATGTTTTGAATCTTAGTATTTACAATGAACGCGTAAGCTTAAAGATAAAATTAATCCCTTTAGTAGCAATTAAGTCTATATGGTGTATTGAACTTGTTAGAATTGACCGAGTTTCCATTATTTGTGTTTTGAATAAGGTAACTAAATGAAAGTTCTTTTTATAAACAAAAGTTAAGCTGACCCAAAACGGAGATACAGAACACAGCTTCAATTCAATGAACATTAGAAATTATTAAATTTGCATATATATGTTGATTTCTAGTAAATGCAGTGAACACTGTAAAGCTTTGAAAATACCCTACACTGTGCATTGTTTTCTCTGCGGATTTTTTACGGATGGAAATTTAAGAACTTAGGAAGTAAGCGGGTTCCAGTTAACAGTGTCTAGAGGCAGATTCGAATACGTCGCCAGACAATTAATCGTGAATGCAACACCTTGATCCGAAAAGTGTTATCAAAACAACAACAAACTGACGATATTATAGAACATACCAAGCTTGATATATAAGAACAGCATTTAATCAGTATAGAATTTTACGTCAAAGAAAGAAAAATGTATGTCATCAGTCATTTCATTAGGTAAATATGAACAACAATGATCGAGTTTCTATTTTATCGCTGGCTGTCAAGGACAAGCCATTCACACAATCCATTACCAGTCGTGTTAAAGCTTTCTAAAAGCTTATATATCTTTTTCAAAACCTTCAATGTATGAACACATTCTACCTCCATTTACTGGAGAAAGCTTACATTGTGATGAACTCACATTTCACATATTTCACTTTAGAGTGTCACGAATGTGACAAGCGTTTTCTTGAGATTGTACGTGAATTAAGCTAGTCCTAGTTTTCACGAAGATTTTCCATGACACTTCGGACGAAAAATTCTTCGTCACTTGGAACATCATAACATTGCTTTTACACACAATGAACAAGCTCGTTTGCATATGCCGTTTCTTACCAAATCAAAACAGCGTTGGCTTTTTTCCCTTTAAATCTGCACGAGCGCAGTGGCAATCATCTGAGCATTAATGTTTAGACGCCGTTATTTCACAAACATTGAACGGGCTGAGTTGCTGTTATTTCGAGGCTAAGATGAAAAAGCACTTTTCTGTAAACTATATGCTGGCGAAACATTATTTTAAGACGAATTCGGTACAGTCCCGATGGCTTGTTAAAGCGAACAAAAATCACGGGCATCGAAAGATGCACTCCGCATATGCACGAATGCAATTTGATCGACTAGCCATGGGGATGAAGATGGTAACATAGAGGATCTATGTGGTCTGTTTTAATAACTTTAGTTACCAAGTATGACTTACTATTTCGAAATTGTTATGCGTTTTTTAAGAAATATATCTAAATATTGCTTTTTAATTGGCATGTTTAAACTTAAAAAAATATATTACAATATATGATTACATGATACATGATCTTATTTCATTTTACTGAAGTAAGAGCTTAAATGTATTTAAATGTATTGATATATAAAACATTTGAGTTTGTTATTAACAAGGTTCATAGATAATAAAGAAAGCACAAATATATGATAATAAGAAATAGTCAATAAAATGAAAACTCATATCAGAGTTACTCTGTCGGTAAATACGTTAAATAAGTACATGACGTCGTGTTAATTTTTGCTTTTTATATCATCAAAATTTTGTGTTTTTGTATGTGCTCATTCTTATTAATGATTAGTAGATATAAGATAAATGTATATCTGTGTCATTTACGCTAACCTTTGTTTATTCTTCTGCAAAGGTGTCAGTTGAGTTGTGTTGTAATTATAATTTTCGTTCTGCCGCAAAGGTAATTTAAACTTTCAAAAAATGTTACCACGGTATACACGATTAAAACCACAAACAGATTCGTGACTGTCTGATTATAGTTATAATGACTTTCAGACTATCTTACGTGTGTGTTCTGTTCGAGCCCGTGGAGCGCAATAACAGACATTGATGCAAAGCGTCAAAGGTGGCGAGGTCCCGTTTAACAAAATAACATATTTGCCCGTCAACAAAAAGACATAGAAACAGCATTTATGTCTATAAAGGTCCGATTATAAACAACAGATAAAAGCATAACAATTGACTTGTACATAGTACATAGTCGAAACAAATGCAACTTAAATTAAATCATAGATACATGTGCATACATGTATATGGAACATTAACAATTTCAAGCGACATATAATGATGCAGCAACATTTTATATTAATAAAATCTAATTTAATCATTCATCAAAGTCTACTAAAAAGCGAAATTCAACACATGAAACACTGCTCTTCACTTCACATAGAACAATATGGCGAGCTCCATAGAACTCTTCCAGGAACGATTACATATAGCACGGCGACAATAAACGTCTCGCCCCACTGTTGGTCAATGTTCCCGAAATATTAAAGAATTCGAAAAAAGAGCATGTATTTAAGTGTTTCCTGCAAAAATGTACTGTGTAACAAAGTTATATTTCATAGCCAGTTGTTTGGACAGTGGCTTCAACAACTTCGATCAATTTGTTTTTACTTGTCTTTTTGTTAGAATGATGGTGCTTTCATCTGTACTGCAAACTAAACAAAATACACCTCGAGACCTTTTAATGTTCTCCTTCCATCGTTTATGGCTGTGCTAGTTATAAATAACCACCGTGTTTTGTTAAATTTGCTTTAATATTGGCAATACACCTTTATTAAGTTTATAATTTAAATTTGTGAATACCTTTTGCCTCTGAGAAAATATATGACTACACAATTAGGGGAATTGGTCTGAGTCCGCTGTTTGAGAATTTGTTCTTACTATTTATAAAGTATCAATGAAAATTGATATTTTCTTTGGTATCTCAATGTGCTTTGATCTGCTTCGTATAGGCTATTGTAGTAGTGAACAAATTGAATATAACTATTAATTCCCTTAGGCGTCTCAAAAATGGTCACAGTCAAATAAGAATAATAAATCTGCTACATAGCGTTTTAATGAGGCATAAATAATTAAAATAGAAATTTCTCTCAATAAAAGATATTTGTTCCTTTAAAATTGATGTTTTTTGTTGCAGTTAGTTACTATGTTTACTTTGTTTACGATCTCTGTACGCCCTAATCAGCTTACAAACTCATGTGTCATCTGATCCGATTATGAACGAAGTGCTACGTTCGTGGTCATCAGTTATTCTGTAAATTATACTTACTACTAGAGTATCGCCTTCAAATTAGACCTTTATCTGACTTATTATATTTTCATCAAAGTGCTGCTGTTATCACATGCATAAAACACATAAAATGTCAATTTTCCTGATACGTATTTTTATTGGAACACATAGTTGTTTTTAATAATTGTAATTGCTGGCTTTACTCTTGTTTAATGACTAATCACAGATGGCACTTAGTTCTTTTAAATTTGGCTTGCCTGTGAATACCATTAACCTGCGCTTTTTTCGGGATGTTGATATATGTTACAATGCTCATAGGACTTTGACATATTTCCTTATTTGGAAGTATGAGGTCACATGATTTCATGTCTGATTAGAAGAGATACAAAGATGGAAAATGAATTGGAAACGTAATTGCTATTTAAAATATTATTATGGACAATTAACAAACAATCACAAAGCACACGCGTTTCTTGTTGGAAATACTGTATATGAAATGGCCGAAAAAGGAATTGCACTTGAAAATTGTGCACGTTTTTATTTGATTACCCTATGTGCAACACAGTAGGTTTTGAGATACTCAAGAAATTCCGAAATAATTTCTATGATTATAGTTTAGGTTTAACATAAAATAAACTAACCTAGACTTACGTTTACTTAATGACCCAAATATCTTGAAAAGAAGATATACATTTCCTATGTTTGACAAAATCTGCGACAAAAATTGTCGCGTGTCAATAGAAAATCGATTTGCGTCAAGATTGTATTTAGAAAAAAATGTGCAAGGGTGCGCTTTCATGAACAGTCATAAACAGTATTGTGTTATAAAATGATACTACGTTTTCCTTCTTTTGTTTCTTTTCAAAAGATTTTCAAAATATTTATAAAATAATATTTATTTTCTTTTATTAAATACACAGTCATATATACCCTCTCTTTATCTTCTACGCTATACAGATTTTGTTGGCTCAGAGAGTTCTTGTTAAAAACGTTTTTGTCAGTAGAATTTGAAAGCGAAACTAGATATGTATAATTACTACAGGCCTGATTAAGTTCTTAAACTTCGCTTACTGGGTGTTACATGTTTATCAAGCGAACATGCAATTTTCTTCCAAAACAGCGACTATTTAAGGATGAAAGTATCTACTTTTGGCACTCATACACTGAATGCGCTGTCATTTATCATTTATAAGGCATCCTTTTTGAACACCGTCATCCTGTTTCGTTTACAGAGCTCTCACATCAAACTAATGAAATTGTTGTCGACGTTATTTTGGTTCCTGTCATATTAACTGTCTAGCATTTGTTCAATATTTAGAAATCCGATAAATTTCACTGCTGAACGCAGGCGTCATATCTTTAAAGATGTCTCACTGTGTTCAATTGTTTACACAGTTTAGCAAAGGACAATGAAGAATTTATTTTATTTTATAAACCTGAAAGATTTCATAAAGTTACTTGTATCTATTTCTTAGCAATAACGTGGTTGGGGTTTTTGCTGTTAGAAACTATTGGCAATGTCATTTCAGTTGTTTTAGTATGAAATCTATAAAAATATCTTAAGAATACTTTTGTTTTCATTTACATTTTACATCAAGCATCAGACAAATAAAAATATCGGTTTGTATTCGGAAGTTTGATGCGCAAAAACAAGTCCATTAAGTCCATATATATACTGAATTACGAAGTATTACGATGTTGAGCAACAACAATGAGTCATTTGGCTTTTGACTTAATTGTCAGGAGTTCGTATTTTGGACATTAAATTGTACCATACCGTGCTTTAAATATATGGCATTCTCTTCAATGGTGTCTTTTACATAACTTCTGAGTTTCCAATTTCCTGTAGATAACTGGCTTTTGGCAACAATAATTCGAAAAATTGACTTGAGAACATTTCAGAGATGATATTTCGAAAATGAACCTATAAATCCAATGTCGTACAGAAAAAGTATCAGTTTAACATGACTAAAGTACGGAGAAACGACTTTCGTAAATGTGTTTCAAGGTGTAATGTTTACAGTTTCTACATTGCTGTTTTCATTACATTAATTATTATAGTGGACGTAAAACCATCCACACTTTTTACATAACACCACTCATTGCATTCCCTGATATACACGTTTACATTTTAATGTCGTATGACTGTACATGTTCATTTGTACGATAAATGTTAAATGTACAATCGTTATGGCCATGATTGACAAATAAAAGGCCGATGTTTAAGGACATTCGAGCCTTGCTTCTGAATTTCTTCAATTTCAGTCATTTAGATGTCATAGGTTAGTTAGTATTACTGTCTTAGGCCTACACTCTCTGCGCCTTTTTATTTATTGGGGTATAGAAACTGTTTTTCTTTCAAACTTGCCCATTCTACGACTCTAAAATATTATTTTCTATTTTATATATCCTGATTTGTTTCCCTTAAATCGAGGGTCATTTGTTGCTATAAACAAACTTTATAAAGAGAATAGGGCTTACTCGGAGACTATTAATAATGTTTGTTTATTTTACATGGACAATGAGTCTTGCCATCTATATTAATCGTTTCAGGGTATCTATTAATTAAGTATGCTGTCAAATATCTGAATACAAATTGACCCACGCATGTAAAAGAGACGATTGTATCATGTATCATGTGATTAGTAACCCGACTATGTATCTTTATTAATGATAAAAATACCCCTTTTGCAGAAATATGTTTAGGGTATTTTGGACAGAAATGATAAAAACACAACCATGACACCTAGCATATGTCCTTGATGAGTCTTCCTCTTTTTAATTTGCTTATAATAGATTTAGACGCAAATCAGCTTACAGTATGACGTGGTATGCTATACTCTATAATTGATCATGTCACGTGAGTATTGGTCAGTGACGGTTGTGTCTAATGTTTAACCTTTGTAAGGATCAATTCCTGTCCATACACAGTTCCATGTCTATAAGTTGGGAAGTGCCCGAAAAATATGGCCTTTAAATCAAGCTGTTGCTTTTCATACATGTACCCGTTATTGTCCCTTTCGCGAGTATGGTTCTAGTGTTCGAGTGATCTAAGCTAAGGTTTATTTGATTTTTTTATATTACTTCAAAAAGGAATATTGTATAGAAATGATTTCAAAGTGTTCTTTATACTTTTTAATTACATTATTATTATTATCAGAAATTACACATGCATAATGTTGACTGTTGTATTAATCTGATTTATCGATATAATGACTTCAAATGAACATATTGTGAATAACCAACAATTCTTTTCATATTCATATAGAATACTAACAGCATTTTTCACAAATTCTATTTAATAAACTAGAAAAACTAAGGCTTTACGAAATAACCCTGATTATATGTCGTCAACTTTATTTTGTTGATTCAATACGTGAACGTGTAGCAATACATAAAATATTTAACTACCATTTTTAAATCTGTGCTTCATTTGTTTTTATCTTTCTCTATTAAATCGGTTGTAAAGTGACTTTCTGAATTCTGAACAGTTATATATAAAATCGTTTTATCTTCAAAATTGCGCACATGTATTATTCGTTTAGAGATTGCTTGCAAGATAAAAAGGTGCTATTTGTTATTATGTTTATTCAGTGTATTCTGATCATCACTGTTTTTTTCAACATAGTAAAGTTATACCGGCCGACATGGTTGCTGCTTGCTCTCATATTGCTTATTGTAACATGGTAATCCACGCGGAAATGCAATTTCCTCCTCAAAATTAATGACACATTAATGATAATTCTCCATGAAAATATCATATTATGGAAAGCATTTTATGCTTGATTATTTATGTGCTTATTTTCCCAGTATAACGCGAGCCTTTTCAACGCCATATTCCATTACGTTAACAAGCCTCAAGACTAACTGAATTATATTTAGACGTTATTTTGGTTCGTTCGGATTATAATATCATGCGATAATTTTTACATTTTGGCGCGTGCGTCGTAGCTTTTTAGAGGTCTGGCAGTCCCTTTAAAGTAGATAGTTGCTAATTAAGCTGTAGTCACGAAAATATGCAAAGAAGACTTTGAAGTACCTAAAATCGATATATTATCCTTAAGTCGTTTCAAGACAAAAACTGTTCTTACTTTGTTATTGTCTGCTATTTAAAGAAAGATAAAATTGGCAAATACATGTAACTATAAGCTATATTGATTTCTGATAATAGTATTCCGATAAAGGTTTGGGATTAAAAGCGTCAGACTAAAGGCCATGTCAGATGACGAGGAATGAAGTTTATTTTTATTTTTCTGTACGGAGATTATTTGAAGCAGCATATAATGTATGTATATATGATTTTTTTCTGTAATTGTTTTAAACTAGAATGTCCTCGCCGAAATACCATGCTGTTTTGCTGTAACTACATGTAAATAGTGCTGAAATCACCACGTGTAGCGCCATCTATATTCAAAATTCGCTCAGACAATGGACGCTGATATATGATGCAAAAAATTAAAAGAAAAAAAATATTAACAACTAGCTTATATCATCGTTTTACACGATTATCAAATAACATATTGCCAATAGGGAAATAGAATAACAAAAAAAACATGAAGGATAGTAACATGTATACAATATGTGGTAAGTTTCCTTTTACTGGAGAAAGACTATACAGTTGCATTGTAAACATGACATAAACGTCGATGGATATATGGTTTCCATTTGCGCAAGTTTACGTATATATTATTGTTTTGTTGCCAATATCCTCTGGAATGAACTGAATATGATTTTATAAGCAGTAAGACGTCTAATTGCTTTCATTTGCAAGAAATCCCTTATGGTCCCTAAAATAGAATGTCGAATAACCTGCACTGTAAGGTGGATATGGGAATCGTTAATGGCGTAAGTAACTTTTTTTTTACCATGTGTACCATGTATAACAAATAAAGACAACATTATTCTAAGTCTTCTGACATTTATTTCGTCCAATTTTAACATTTGTATGTTTGATGTTAACGTATGGGGATGATCCAAAATAACGTTGATTTTGGTATTTGTTGTTATCTTATTCGAACTACCACACATATATTTATAGCTTTAATCGGAGTATGTCCAGCGTGTCATTGCTCAATATCAGTAAAATACAATTACACTTAAGAAAATTATGAACAATTAAAAAAATACACCTGATCGCCTCTGGTGCACGTCAAATCAGATATGTCAACGTCAACGCCGTTAATTCGTATATTCCATTAACAATAAAAATTCGCATTACATCTAACGTATTCCATATTGTCCCTAGAGCAAAGCTCATATTTATTATTATGCTATCAATGAGCGTTATTCCAAGTCCGAATATTTTGTAATTATTAACAGCTAACACTGATTGTGTCTTTATTGCTCCAAGAGTTTACATGTCTATGCTAGAATACACAGACATATGTGTTAAATATACTAGTATGATTCAAGATTCTTCTGGCGGAAAATATTGAAGCCTCAGAATAGCCGTGTTTTATCACCAGCTGTTTACATAGGACCTGACGGTGTGTTCACAATCTGCAAATCAACACCTAAATCATACATAAACTCACTTACAGATATGATCCTTTTTAATAATTGTGTTTTCAACTATAGTAACACTTTAACCTAATTGTAAATATAAAGGGTTAAATAAACAAGCAAAGTGTTTCGCCTGCCGATCTCGTCATGACAACGAATGACGTTGTACAGAAATCAACTATTTCGAGAGTTATATATTCTTATATGACCGCCCTTAGTACAGTAAACCTCACATCTGTTGCAGTAAGATCCACAAAAGAACGCAATGTTCACTTGAAACCTTTGAGTGAACAGTAAACTCTTATTATCTATGCAGACACTAGCCACTTTAAAACCATCACTTCCTTAATGTTGACATAACGATAATCTCAGTTGTCGCAAACTGTTTGATAACTGTATCGACGAAAATACATGAATTATCGTCGCCTCCTTTTTTCGATGAGACGTTATGAATGCAAATGAATTTACCATAGACATCGCAATATCAATACCGGTCCACTCGGATGAGTACCGGATAAAGAATCATAAAACCCCGGCTTCAATTCTGGACCAGACATACAAAGTCGTTTAAATGATAGGGATATAGCACCCTAGTCGGCCCATAATGCAACTTTGTTTGGTATCATGCCAGGTGCAAGAGAAAACCGTCTCTAAAATCTGAAAGGCCTTGATTGATCGATAAACCAACCAATAATAACAACCATTTTAAAAAGAATGAATACGTTTTCTAAATATGAACATATGTTGCGCTGCATTTAACATTGGATATGTTATGGTATTTTGTCCAATATTGAACCACGCCATTTATTCTAAAACGGCAGTTTAATTGATATATTTGTTGTAAAGTCTCATGTTCAAATAAATATCTTTTTACTTACATTTTTAAAATAATTTCATTTTTATTGTTGGCTTATAGTATAATTAAAATATAAGATATACTAAAATAAAAGATATTGAACCAGATGTAAAAATACTACTTCTGACACTTTTAGATTCACTGACAAATAAAGAGTATTGCATTTTGATATCCATTTTGCTTTCGTTGTCAGAAGATACATTAAACTAATCAAAATAAGAATTTTCGTCGAGGGAAATTAAAAAGAAACACAGTCAGCATATAGATTAGACAAATAATACAAGAAATTGAGAACCAGTTTTAGCAACAAAAAAAAAAGATCTGGCGTAACCCCAAAATGAGCGCAAACAAAAAAGAACGCAACAAAATCATCAAAATCATCAGAAACAAATGGAAAAGTAATGGCTAGCATGCCAGTTCCAATCAGCCGATATTCAGTTTCATGTTCCATGATGCATACCTAATACAAAGAAAGTTTAAATTAAGCACGTCCTATTTATGCAAAAATACCAACATATGCGAACCGATCAGTTCTTCCATGCCTTCTATAATTGTAACTCTAGCAAAAGATATGAAGGGTGACAAGTATATTTTGAATGTGCATCTTTCTTAAACGCATACCAAAATATTTGAAATATCGAGGATTAGTTATCAAAGAAAGTAATAACACTAAACAGCACACATATATATCAAACTGCGTTTGTTTTCCGGCGTTTAAAATAAGTGATAAAATTTCATAGTTTAACATAACCATCTGGAATTTAACTTAAGATATACATCTTTAAAAACAGAAAAAAGAGCAAACTCTAATCCATTTGTAACAGAATCAAATCGAAATAAAATCACTTTCCTTTAATTAAATTTCCCCATAAGAGGTTTCTTTTCCACCTCCAAAGACTTATTTTTGCTACATAAGCAGGTTATTGCTGAGTTTCCAGTTGCCATGAAACATTCAAAAACAAAATTATAATTATCAGCAACGCTAGCTACCAACTCATTTCCTTGCCCCTGTTGGTCATTGTAATTTAGTCCTTCATTTCGCACTACTTATTCAAACAGTTTGTTTTAAAAACATCACAATGACTAACATTTACCCATTATAGCGACGTTCAGCTATGCTGATTGAGTCAACTGTATGTTGAGGGCCACCATGTAAATGTCGTAAGCTCCCACCTCTGATACTGTATAGAAAAAAGCAACGTATATCCATTCATTTAAATGTTGTTATGTAAATTTGAACCCTTCAAAAATATTATTGTTTTACAGTTTGTCTCTTAAGAAGTATAGATTTACTATCATATGCCCAATTTACCTTTAAAATTTTATTAAAAAATACC
The DNA here is from genome assembly GCA_007844125.1 of Sinonovacula constricta. NCBI lineage: Eukaryota > Metazoa > Mollusca > Bivalvia > Cardiida > Solecurtidae > Sinonovacula > Sinonovacula constricta. Next base: position 43,070,622 of record CM017572.1, on the reverse strand, counting down.
TCATTGATCTAAAACACCAATTGCACTTTGAATCATAACTGAAATTACGACGAACGGCGTGATCTAAACCCCATCCTAGCCTAATATTCATTGCTAACCTTCTTAACGAAGTTGCCATTTATATCGCCGCATGAAACCAAGCTAACTATCAAGCTGGTGTAAACTAATATTAACTTATTATAACAATCATGCGATTGTCGCATCACCTAATTTTTTATGTTTGTATAGTTATAAAAAACTGATTCAATTCGTAATTCCAATTTATCAGCATGAGTCCAATTCCGACAATTTCTTGTTGAGAGTGCATTATATCACCGCATGAAAGTTAAGCTCAGTATCCCGCTGTTGGATCTCGACCAACAGTAATAAAATTCGTCGCAATACGTTATTGTGAAGATGTTTTGTAAATGACATTCAAGTGGACCAAGCAGTAAATTGATTTATGGTCATCAGTATTTCTACTCATTGTTCCGATTGTTTGCTTTCTTGTAGACTTTTGGATCTCTGACAACAGCAATGAGGAACTTTGAGATATTGACATTATGTCATTCAATATCTCAATCCTTTCTTTACAAATGTAAATATCGACGACAGGTACACAGCTACAAATCATTGAACTGCCTAAGGTTCTTGACACGATGAATAACCTTGAACTGATCCGCCGTCCGCGTTCAGTTACAGAACTATGGAAAGATTAACCGATGTCTTGGTACTTTACCATATTTCCTGTTGCGTCAAATAATGTTTAACTTGTTGTTTACATTCATAGTTATGCTTTGTTTGCAAATAAAACATCACTGGCAATAAAAGTAATAGAAGGCATAATGACTTAGTTTTCTGATATGTTGAGTTCAAATCGCGCCTTTTAAAAGTATGCTGTTTTTATTCAAATCGCAGGCAGAAGGTAACAGCTGCCTAATAGGATAAGCTTATACATGTGGACGGAACTACTTTAACTTCAAAACTCAAAGAAAACGACCTAAACGTTTATTATTGCATAAATCGAAATAAATCTTTTCTTGACATGTGCCACATTCGGTTAGAACAGTTGCTTACTGTGTTCTCTTTATGTTTCAGAACGATTTGCAACGACAGTGCAGCAAAGAAATTAAAATTATGAAATTAAGCAAAACCTAGCAACTGTCGGTTATAAATATGATAAACTGTTGTATAAACTGTCAAGTTTTAAGCCAAAATTACGCTCATGACATGTGGTACACTGTTAGTTAATGTGATAGGGTACATACAATATTAAAATACCTTAATTTTAAACAATATATGCAGCAAGCCAAGAGATACCTAAATTTAAAACAATACATACAGCAAGCCAATTGTTACCCCATTTCGAACAATACAGGTAGCATGCCAAGCGATACCTCAATTCCAAACAATATATGCAGCAAGCCATTTGATACCTCAATTCCAAACAAAACATGCAGCATACCAAGCGATACCCCAATTTAAAAAATGCATGTAGCATGCCAAGCGATACCTAAATTTTAAACAGCACACGCAGCATGCCAAGCGATACGTCCATTTCAAATAATACACTCAGCAAGCAAAGTAACATCGCACTTTTCAAGAATACATGCAGCATGCAAAGCGATACGTCTATTTCAAAAACATTGTAATACACTCAGCAATCAAAGTAACACCGCACTTTTCAAGAATACATGCAGTGATACCGCGGTTTTAAACAATCCAGCATGCCAAGTATATCGTTTTATACATGTAGTGTTGTCTTATATATTCTTATTGTGTTTTGCCAAACACAGCTGTAACACTGATGTATTTTCAATTCATCTTGTAAACTACAAGTTGTTTTTGTTGGATATGGGAATCATTTATTTTTAAAAATAATAAACCTATCTGGATTTAAATCATATTGAAACTTTTATGTTGTGAGCATGGGTAATGGTGCGCCAGCTGTGTTGTTTTATATAGAGAGCCTAGCATTTGAGATGATATCTGGAATAATAATCCTGTGGAAATAACCTATTAACAAATTTAAATACAAGTTTCTTGAAACTACATTTTAGTAATGAGATATACATCCAAACAAATGTTAGGCCAGTGATTCAAATTCCACAAAAGCAAGTTGTTTCATGTATCATGTCTCTTATTTATCCCCCTTTTTACTACTTACAATGTTTTGACTTCTTTAAACTGTGGGCAACTATGTTTACTAATGCTATTCATTAAACACAGTTTTAAATTGAAATTTGGACAAACTCCAAGGAAAATAGCTTCCCTAGAAAGAAATGTACTAGATGTTATCTAAGTCTGCCTTTCACATTACTGTATCTTAGTGTCCAACTTTAAAAGACGCATATGACCATGTAATATTGGTCGATATTTTCTAGATCCTGGCATTGTCATATTTCTTTGTTATTCTTATTTGTTATAAGTTAACAAAAATGAACTTTCATTCATCAAAGGAATATGATATTGTAAGCATTTACCAACCAAAAAGGTGATTACATTACTTTTACGTAGGGAAATATGAAATATGAAATATGAACAAACAAGCTTTGCTGCTTATCGGTCTGTCATGGTGCGACAGTGTTGCCAAAACTGACGCAACACAGACAAAATAATGGTCTTACATATAGCAAGTGCTATTTTAAATCGCGCATGACTAGTTATCTTTGTCATGTTTTGCTTATTTGCTTTCATGCCTACAATGTTTGGCAAAACGCACTGAAAAGATTTGAAACACTGACAAAAGACAAGGTCGACGAGATGTTTTGCCAAGTTAAGTTTATTTTACACAGTTGTTCGATGCGCTACTAGTAATCGACGTGACAACAATGATCTTGTCATGGATTCTTCGACGGTCCTCTGAATAGATCGATTGCCAGACAACAAACTTCCTTTGTAATGGACTTTAAATTAGCCTTTAATTCGTTAATCTATAAATTCGACTTAAATAGAGTATTGATTAGCGAATGTATTTTGAACTACATCGGATTGAAGCTAATACATACGGTAATAATAAAATAACGGTAATCATAAAATAACGGCAATCATAAAATAACGCCATTTACTGTGAGAATAATAAAAAAGTGAAGTACATTTATTGTTCAAGGTAGATAATCGATTCAATCCGACTTTAATACACATGTTGTTATGATTCACGAACTTAAGTGTACATCGAATTACATCGGATAAAAGCTTATACATACGATACACTTTAAATAACGGTATTCACTGTGGTGAGAACTCTGAATAAATGAAATATTGTTTAAGGTAGATGATATATTGCTTTATTTACATATAATATATGGGTATGCCACTTTGATATACAAACAACATAGTGCCCCCAAGACAAAATGATACACTGGTCTTAATTATTTAAGTACACTGTTATCACCTATATTTCCCAGACACATTGCATGAGGACTCAGAAAGTATTTTGGCAGATATGTGTCACTAAATGTGTCCTATAATTTGAACTGGTCATCCAAGGACTCTTACATAATGTTCCCTCTACTAGTAATTTTTATGTTGGATTATAGAGACATCTGAAAGCTCTTACATACTGGTGCATTTGCTAGTCATTTCTGTGTTACGTTGGAATTTAAGGCCATTGTCGTTGTACAGAGAATGAAAATATATACACAACCATTTATGAAACGTAAAAACACTAGACCAAGTCAAGTGTATTTTATTTATGTTACAAATTTAATTTAAATTTATGATTGTAATTAAATTACGAATAAATAATGTTAAATAGTAATTTCTTTTGTATTTTATTTACATATGTATTTCATTGTTGAGTATTTGTCTGACCTAAGTGTAAAGCGAATGTTTGCCGTACCTTTTCATCTAAAACTTTTACTTGCGTGTTCCTCAAGTTATTTCAAACGTCTAGCTTTATTTGAATTTTCATCTTGTCGAATACGACAGTAAAGATTTATTTGCTCCCCATTCACTTGTGCTGTCAACACCTCATCAAGATGATGAATCTCGATATTACGAATCCTGTCAAAAGTCCCATTAAAAGAAATACAATTAAAACATAAATCGCGATTGGTGATTGTGCATGAGTTTGTAGTAAAGGGACAAAGAACTGTGGAATATGTTGTACTTGTAGATAAACATAATCTGTTTCCTTCATAATGGTTTCTGGCAGCGACAACTGTCGTGAACAGTAAGGCTTAATGATAGTTTGCCTTTGGAAACCCGGTGGTAAGATTATTACACACAGTAAGACCACTTAACCCTTGATTATGAGCAATTTTGTATCTCAGACTTCATTTCTGTGTTTTCGGATTGCCTGCATTGCAGTACAAGTGCGCTGTGGTTTTGCTGATCATTAGGATGGAATATGAGCTTTTTTCATAGAGTCTCTGCCTGAAACCTTGGGGTTTTAAAGTCTGCAGCAATAACTTTCATTTTGAACAAAAAGTCTGTCTGACATAAAGTGTGTCTTTGGCTCTGTCCAGAAAATGATCAGGGGTTTCGGGTGGGGCGGAGGAGGGGGGGGGGGGGGGCAAGTTTTTCTTTCGATAATGAAAACTGATCAATATCACTTACTTTATCTGTATATGGAAGGATCTTTAGTATTTGTCACGGGCTTTAGATGTGACCTAATATTTAAGTGAACATATTGTTATTTTGTCAGGTACATTGTACTATTCTTATTAAAATATTTTCTAGTAAAAAAGGTCACACATATATGGTTAGTCAAGTAAACTTTTTTATTTTACAAACACCTGCTCTGAAAAGTTGACCTCCATGTATCTGATCAGTGTGATTATAACATGGCGATGTTGAAATAGGTTACCTGAGGTTTGGGATCTCCCATTCTCACATCCATTGCGATGAGTGTACTTTTTCTCACTAACATACAACCAACCTACCACAGTCTGTCGGTATTATTATAAGCGTAATCGCAAAATGCCATATAACAAAACCTTCGCATAGCATGTTCAACTGAACTGATGCGTATGAGGAATACTGAGCTAATAACACTGAACATTAGGTAACATGGTTCTAGACTAATAACTCCCTCAGTAGGAATACAATTTTAAGTGCTTTACCCCTGTAAGATAACACCTGGTAGATACACTTTTCCATCGGGGATATTTCGCTTTATCTTGTTTGTGAGAAAATAAATGTTTAACGTTAAATACAGTTTTCGTCATTTATCACCAGCTTTTCGTGTAATAAATTGTTCCAGGTTCAGTTAGAGATATTCGCTTAGCGTAGATCATATTGTAAGACTTAATCAGTAAAAATAGCCTTATTTCTAGTTAAAGCCATTACTATTTCAACATCTAAATTATAATTATGCATTTTTAGTTTTTTGATGTTATTGATAAATACCCGGAAAAGTCAAACGCTTACTCTATTTGTCCTTCAATTTTCAGTAAATATTTTTCTCCAGTTCTTATACTCTGGATGATGTATAAAACAAAAGTGCTTCTTGTACATAATGCAGTTTTTGTCACATTTACCTTGTTTGCCTTTGTCTAAAGGTAGTTTAGATTTAAATATTTGTGGTAATTTGAAAAGAACCCTTTCTTATTTATCTATTAAATTTGAACAAATCGTTTCATGTTGACATAAGACAACCGGCAATGTATTTTACAAAACAGGCAGACCTAAACGTCATTAATTGCTAAAACATGTTACCTACGTTTCCTATCAGTATTGGGATACGCAACCTTGAAGGTATTCGACAGCAACATAACACCATTGTATTTACATTGTTACATGTATTTAAAACTGAAAATAAATAATGAAGTTTTGTTAGTTTGTTCATGACAATTGAACAATTGAATCATTAATAGATACATTAAGTAACAATGTTTACATATGTAATTGCAGTTTTACACAAATTCGTGCTACAGATGGGTCGGCTTAAATGATATATCTTTGGTCACTCAATATTTAACGTCAATGTATTGGTAAAGATTAGCTAATGACCAATAAGAACAATATAGCAAACACAGACAGACTCCGTTTGGTTCCTGGTACCACGCTAATATGAGACCATTTCCTAGTTTGCAAGACCGTCTATATAAACGTACACCATGTATCAACAGTTGAGTTTAAACAGTGTATTAACGCTATTATTTCTGAGAAATATCATAGAACCTTTTAAAAATAGCATATACAATGTTTAAAGGTATTCTACATTGGAGATTATAATTTTAAGGTGAACATCATCAACTTAAATACAATGTGCTGGCTTTGTTAATGTAACACTCGTTTTGCAAGTGTGAAAAATTGTTTGCCAATATATATGCCAACTTTACCACCATAAAACAAATCTTCTTATTGTTGATTATGTATTCTGTTAAAGTGCGTTTATATAAATGTAAGCCTTTGTATCAAGACAAAATTCTCAATAATACACCAAGCCCGGTGATTAACATTGAATGTAACACAAATGCTTGCGTTTTTAAAATGCTTGACGAAAATAGCTTGTCGTAGCGAATACCACTTTTCAATCAGAATTTCTAGCAACGCATTGGTCGAAAATTACTGCTCAGCGTCTTTTGTCCGTTGTTTACAACCATTTAAATACCCACTAGCTGACAATGTAACATCTGGTATGGGTTTTTTTTTCAATGTGGTCACCAGGTCATTGGCCAATTCAGATTGTATCTAGCTTATAAACCTTTCTTCATAAAGTAATAAATTCATCGTCTACATACAATGTCTCTTAACCTGGAGCCTAACCTTTGCATGTGAATTGATTCTTTGTTGGTGTCCTGTGTACATTGTTTCACTCACAATTCAGCTACAATGTACGGCGACATCAGGTACAATGTTATCAATGAATTCAACGAGGCATTGATTGTGTCTTGTTTGAAGCATGTTTTAGATAGCTAGGAACATGTCTCCTGCTCACAATACAACTGCGCATTAGATTTACAGAGACACGTTTAATATTCATAGCTCTAATCCACCCCTGACAAAGATGTTACTAAAACTAAAAGCGCTTATTAGCTCTTTAACATGGAACCTCAGTTTCGATAACGACTCATTTTTAAAGCGGGAAAGTGGTAGTGTGCACATTTGTGACACATGTATGGTAAAATATTTCAGACAATTATCTGGGTAGAACCCATGACGCAGCGCAGATCAGCTAGAAGACCTTCCGAAATAAAGGAATAAGCACGAGCCATATTCGAAAAACCACGCTGCGATGAGCTGTGTATTCAGCCGAGCCAAAAGTCTTCAACAATTCCACTGGCGCCCTCGAAGGATAGATATTATCTGTGGATCATTGTATAGCTTTTGAAATTTGCGTTAATATTATGCAATGTGAGTTTATTTCAACAGGTTATAAAACACCTATATATCACTTCGTTCTTGTATCTGTACTCGTTTGAATAATGACCTGTCACATTTCTGAAATTGATCAATTGTATATACAATACACCTAACTAGAATTTCCAGAAATGACAATCCAAAAGCAATATGAATTGTGCTGCATTTGCATTTTATTATCTGGCATCTTCTCATACAAATGGAATTGGTAACTTTCTGTCTATATTTTCATATTTCCTTTACTTTTATTCACAGCCAAATAATGTGGCTAAACCTTTCATTAGATTGATCGCATTTTCTAGGTTGTATATCTGTTGCAATTCCATGCACAAGTCGCCGTACTCATTAACACTTACTATCCGTGTTAACAAACAAACGTCAACAACAACAAAACTAACAAAAAAAACATCAACAACAAAAACAAAACAAAACAACAGCAACATTAAAAACAACAACAACAACATGAGGAAAGCTTTAAAATGATCGAACGCCTTATTGTAATTTTCAGCTTGCTTGGAGTAGTTCAAACTTTGCATCTTTACATATACAGGTTCTTAATGTACTGCTATATATGAATCACTGCTGAAAATGCAAACATATTTGTGTTACATTCTAACACTGTTAAATAGTATTTACAGTAAGGTCAAATGTATTGTTCCTATCAGAGGAAAGTGTGCTTCTTGAACTTGAATACTAAATAATTTAGAACTGCTGGCTAGATGACAACTGCTGAAATGAAAGAAGAGCAAGAGTATGAGACACTTGTTTATTCGTGTTCATTGATGAATGAAATACAACTTGTGAATTCCCTCTAAATCATGGCGCACTTTATTGTACAAATTTGCAAACCTTATGAACGGATCTTGAAATGCGTAATTTCAACAAGATTATTTTAAGGCAATTACAACATGTTATTTCTATTATTTATGCAGCTTAGGGAGTTTTCGCCAGTAACACACCACAAAGGTGTATACAAACGAATGTCTCACAATTGTGTCGGCAGCTATGCAACATACTAGTTGTAAAACGTAAAACTGCAAAGCTAAGGCCAAATACGAAATTAAAAATAGTACGTGTCCTTTAAATGCGTAGTTCTAAGGAAATAATTATATGTGCTATGTATTTTAGAAGCGTTTTAATGTATAGTTCTGCCTTTACAATGAACGCTATATAATCATTAAAACAGTTTCCCTTTTAATATGATATTTACACCTGCATACATACTACTTATCTTATCAATAAATGTGTCCATATAAAAGATTCGCATGCATTGAATTACCAAAAGGAGAACACTGCGATTACAAAACCCACACCAAATCAAAGAACAACCAACAATCATCAATAACAAAATCTGACAGCTATGTGAGGAACGTGTTATTACGCAAACTAGCACGCCTTTCTAATGTTGCTCAATGGCATTTAATGTGACAGGATTCATACATTGTAATCACGCAATATTTAATCAGACATGCAAAGTCATGTTACATTCCCAAATACGGCCGTGACTGATTTATTTTTACATCTGATTAAAAACTTTGAATCATTTTTATTAAACAGGTAGGTATTGTTAGACTTGGTCTGCATTTTAACATCTTCAAATATTTTTTCGTGTCAATTGTGTCGTATTTCGTTATACTGACAAGTTTGTAAATAATTTTACCTCTCCTTGTGTTGTGTAAATCATGGGTCATACTATTTCATAAAGGTAATCTAGCTACAGACACTAGCTAAACTATTTCGAAATACTCATTTCTCCCCCCCCCCCCCACCCCAAAAAAAAAAAAAGATATGCAGCATAATATTTGTTCATTATTTAAATGTGCGACTATTTTATGTCGTTCCTAAGCAACAGGTCTTTAAAGTGCTGTTTTAGATAATTGTTAACAAGAATAAAAATATAAATAAGATAATTTACGACAGAATTAGCGTTTCTTTTATTTCTAAAGTGTATATTTTATTGCGACTAAGCAATTTGGTATACAATCAGTATATTCAATGTTTGGCTTGTTATGGCCAATATTTTAAGTTTTGAGAAAACTACTATACCATAGAATATCGTTAGATTATAAACACTACCTGGCTTTCTCAGTTCGACATTAACCCGTGGTTGTTTATCATCCGTCCTACACGCTTTTGAATTGAAAACTGTGTTGTTAAATGTTGCTTGTTATTCTGTGTAGATTGTTACGGTTCCAACGAGCTTACAATATAATTTATAGTAAGATTTTCTACAAACCAAAGGCACAAGAGCATTGGCCAAAAAGGATTGTGTCTTAGTTTGAAGCCGGTTTTAGATAGCCATACACTCACTACCTATGTGTAATGTTATTACATTTACACTAACCCTTTAATTACAGAAACAGCCTTTTTGTACTGTTTTAAAAATGAAGATAATCATTGAGAAGAAAGAAACATGCATAGCGCATTTGGTTCTATTTCTCATGTGTCTTCTAATCATATCCGAATGTCGCCATTTTCACCACTCTTTAGTCGTAACGTTGTATTTTAAGCCGCACTAAGTTAAACAGCTTTATTGAAACATTTATTCTCACAACATTTATCCTCACAGAAAACAACCCTAAATATAACACTACGCGAAACAACAAATTTTATAAGGCAATAGATACCCATTTGATTTATTATTTATTCTTACAAACCAATCATTTAATTATCCTAAACTTCTTATAAGATTCTTATAAACGAAAATACTGTTGTTTTTATAGTATAAATATCAGACAATTTGCCTTTTTATTATCACTCAAAAGTTGAATTACAGTTTGGCGAGGACTAGAATGTATACCCCGATGTTTTCTAGCTTTTACACTCTATGGAGGTTCTTTCTCCGACACATTTGCTTTGTGTGGTAAAAAAACATCCACACAAGAAATAGCGACAGCATAAGCCAAATGATTTCTACAGACTTGATATCTTCCCTATCCCTTCGCTTAGGGATTGCAGCGTGTTTATTTGAGCGATCAATGCCATTATTAAATAACGATGCTTTGTTTTTAGGATCATGTCCTAGAAAAGATTTGATATTTGGCTTTTATCGCATATTATGGTCAAGCATGGTTAACCATGTGTGACCTATATCTCTATTTAATTATACAATATTGCTATGGCCTAGTACACTTTTTTACGACGCCAAATTTATCTAAATGGCACATTCTTTTTCATACCTAAAGATTTGTAAATGCATTTGATAAAGAAACGTCTTTGAAAAGCCTTGATTTAAAAAAATGAAAAGTTTCTTTATTTAAAATTCTCGAATTGTACTTAATCATTATAAAATCGATTCTATTAATTGTTATATATTCGAACCGCATTTGAAACTAACTATTATATAAAACCAGATTATGAAAGATCAAATCATAATTTATAAACATATAAAATTAAATATGGTAAATAGGATTTAAATTTGACAGCTGACTTTAGTTTTGTATCCTAAGTTTATCAAAACGAAAACAAGGAATAATTATGTTATATATAGGAAGTTATGAAATTTGGATATTTTTTTAATATTATTAAAATTTGAACAACACTAGACAAAGGTACCCTCCCTCAAGGTAATGTACAAACTACAAAAACACTGAGACAAGGCAAGACACACATACCTTAAACACAAAAGATAATGTCTTGGATCGGTAAGACTGCAAAAAAAATTGATGCTTTATCTTGGTTAGTAAAGCGCTATAATCTTGCACAACTAAAAAAACAAAAAACAAACAACAACTAAAAAATCAACAACAAAAAAACTCCCCCAAAACATTGTCTGTAAAATATGACATTAAAAAGCATATGCATCCGGAAAATCTGAAAGTTATGTTGTTTTTTCTGTCAAAGTTTTAGGCGCGAAACACATTTGTCTGTAAACGTTCTTTACCCTACCGGTTAAAATCTTGATTTGAACACAATGAAGTCGTGTATTATTTTGATAAATAATAGTGTAAACGCTCGTTTTCATATTCTTCTGCATAATTACATACGCGTTCAACAGTTCCATTTACTACTTTATTCATATATCAGTTATATATAAATTAGTGTACGATCTTTATGCCACAACAGTTTGGGGTGGTAAAGACATTTCCTGTAATAAAGATTTCCAAGAATGTAATTTATGTGTGGTAAAATATATAAACGGTTTTCAATGATAACGTATCTTAGATAAGGTGATTTCTAAAGACTTTTCTTCTTTTAACTGATTGGATTTGTAATGCTCTTACTGATAGAAAACACATTATATCGCTGTAAAAGCATTTCCGTGTTAGGTTAAACTATTATTCAACAGTGTTAATCTTGACAGTTTATTACATTTAAGCCGTAACACTACATTTACATTTTAGCTGTAATACTACATTTACATTTAAGCCGTAACACTACATTTACATTTTAGCTGTAATACTACATTTACATTTAAGCCGTAACACTACATTTACATTTAAGCTGTAATACTACATTTACATTTTGGCCGTAATACTACATTTACATTTAAGCTGTAACACTACATTTACATTTTAGCTGTAATACTACACATACCTTTTAGCCTTTATACTACACAAACATTTAGCTGTTATACTAAATATTCACTTATGCCGTTATACTACATTTACATTTTAGCTGTAATACTACATTTACATTTTAGCTGTAATACTACATTTACATTTAAGCTGTAATACTACATTTACATTTTAGCTGTAATACTACATTTACATTTTGGCCGTAATACTACATTTACATTTAAGCTGTAACACTACATTTACATTTTAGCTGTAATACTACACATACCTTTTAGCCTTTATACTACACAAACATTTAGCTGTTATACTAAATATTCACTTATGCCGTTATACTACATTTACATTTTAGTCGTTGCATAACATTTACATTTTAGCCGTTATACTACACATACATTTTAGCCGTTATACTACATATACATTTTAGCCGTTACACTACATATGCATTTTAGCCGTTATACTACATATACATTTAGCCGTTATACTACATATGCATTTTAGCCGTTATACTACATATGCATTTTAGCCGTTATACTACATATATATTTTAGCCGTTACATCACATTTACATTTTATCCATATAGTTTTTAATCGATGTTATATTTAGTAGATTTCAACTAATATTTGTTCATTTTTTTCATTTGGCTGAATAAAAGAAGGACTTACCTTAACTTTGGAATAGAATTTGGCAACACGGTGAAAATTTTCATTTTCTAACTTAGGTGGGCACTTTACAACACTGATCATGATATTAGAAAATTAACTTTCATAAACAGACACATTTTAAATATACAATTTTATATATGTCATTGTACTTATTGCTTTAAAATAGTATAATGGTTGGTTTTCACTCAAATGCAATTATCGTGCTGTTTTATTTTTGACTTGACCACTTATGCATTTTTGTCATATACTTTCTGAAGTCAATTTTGTTTCGAATGATTGCTGCTAAACAGGAATCGTTAGTTCACAGGAATAACAAAATGATTATAAACAATATCTCCATAAAATACTAACTAAATTAAGTGACTGACGTAATTTTCGTTTCAACATATTATTATGTGTTGCTGGTATATTTCAAATGTATTTACATCAATAAATTGATTGAACAGACAATAAACACATGGCTTGGAAACATCAAATTTGCTTCCAGCAAAAAAGCATATTACGTTTTATACTTAAACCAAGGCATTTTGGGAGGAACATAGAACAGCTTATGTATGCGTTTTAAACAACCTTAAGTGGCGTACACTAGAAACACATCTGTTGTAAAAGTAAATAAATGCAACTCGCTTATTACATTATATCAACTACATCCTTTTATTAGAAATGTTTAATTAAAATGTGCTAAGTTTTGGCAAAAGAACACGTTAAATTGTTTCCAGGGAATCTTTCCATGTAACAACATAGTGAGAATAATCAACACGAGCTGATTTAAGTGATGGCATTCTATGCTTAATTGGCCGTGGCCAATAATGCTGATTTCCCGAACCGATTAAAACGACAGACCGGATGCAGAATTAAAAGCATTGTATTTACACAGGAAACTGTATTTAAATATGTAGATTGACCTGACACATAACATATTATATTTATATGTAAATAAAGTATAAGAGGTTGTGATATGCGTAGAAATAAAATTACAACATTCATATCGAGGGATATAAGATAACTTTGGTGAGTTAATAGATTTCTTACTTACCAAATATAACATATATATTTAATACCCAGTCCATAATTTGAAAGCTAACTGTTGCGTCTTATCCGGGGAAAAATGTGTATGTTACTTAAAGAGGTGAGATAATAGTCTGAAGTTTACTGAGTTTCTTGTAATCTCGTTAAGCGACATTAACTTGCATTCCGAATAAGCCGGATTATTGACGAATTATCTCAAAGATGTTGGAAGGAAAGAAAGAATAAAATGTACATGTAATCAAATCAACAAAAATATATGTTTTTGTTAACTCTATTGAACATGCAGTAATCAGTAACTTATCTAACGGAATACGGGTGTAAATCGAAAAATATAAAGCGTATAATGACAAAATAATCCTAAAAAACTGCACTTTTTAAAGATCATGGGGTATTCTTCGTTTCGAAAACAAAGACGCAATTCGGAAAGTATCATTGCACCAGAAACATCCTACGGATGAATGTACTGAATTCGGAATAACACTAGTGATTTGGGATTGACTTCTGCGTGTCAGACATTTTAAGAATTCGTTTAATAATCAAACTATTGCAAATAATGTGATATTCACCTACTCTGAAAACACCAAGTCTAAGACTGGTACAGTCTAAGTTTTAATGCTTAGACTGGCGTCATTTGGTTCTGTTTTGTTAAGACATATTGAGCCTGTGACAGAGGTGCAAATAATATGTAACGGGTCAGCATTAGAAAATGTCATTTGAAATATATAGAGTAGTTTCGATAAGTTACATATCAACTTTTTTTAATAAAATAGCAAAACTAGATTATGGATCGACACCATATAGCACGAAAATTGACCAAATAAAGATAAACTGTCGATTTGCTTCCATTTTTTAAAAGCCATTGTTTAATTATATTTATTTTATTGAAAAAAGTACTAAATTTCTAGGAGAACTGAATATAAAACTCGCGCCGTATTATCAGCGTTTATAAATGATTTCCAACCTCACGACAACAATGTGGGTATAATATTTACTGCTCCCCGCCCTATATGATAGCCGGAGTAAAAACCAGCCGTTCATACATTTGTACTTTGCGGAGATAATAGGCATAAGCACTTGCGATAATTGTATTCTAAATCGTTTATGCTTGGGTTAAAACGGCTGGCGACTAACGTGACTTGGGTCTTATTAGATTTGGTTTGTGGTTTTTGTTTTTGCTGAAAAGAGATTATAGGTTCAAGCAAGAACTAAAGGCTGATGGCAGCCAGTTTATTTTCCTCTTGCTGAGTTTGGACTGTGAATACACGGAAAGTACTGTTTATTATTTTGAATCAAAAAACCGGAAAATATTATTTAAAGTACACACGCAGCGGCTTAGAGTCGGCAGGACTACAGAGTTACGTGCATGAAGCAAAAAATAAAGAGTATTGTGTTGTAAAATATTTTAAGGATAGTGGGTCATGTCAAAATGTCATGAACACAGCAGAATTAAATCATAAAAGACGCCTAATATTTGATCACCTTGATGTGATTTAACCAAATCCACATGGCAAAATTAGTGATGCGTAATCTTCTGTAATCTGAGAGTGTTTTCTCCATTTTTCTAATCACGCCATGTTTAAAATTGCACATCATGAAATGGCATAGCATGTTTAAATTCTGTATTTGTTTAAACAATTTTGACATCGTTGCGTTCTTTCTTTTTTGATCCGATTAACCTTATGTGAATGCAATAACATTGTGTATTCTATATATTCCTGATATATATAAGTAAAGATGTTTTCTCATTTTGTTAAAATATCTTTGCGATGTACAGACATAAGAACGGTCATAACATTTACCTGAGACAACCCTTAAACAATTATGCGGCTATATGTACTACCTTATTGGCGATGTCAAGACAAAATAGAAAACCTTAACGTATACATTTTTTGAATAAATCTCCTTAAAGCAAACGTGACCGTCTACTGTTTTGAACTAGACACTTTTATCATAAAGCATTTTTTAATGTTTTAATGTATTTGCATTTTTTCAATATTTAAACTCTGTAAATCACCAAATCATTCTGATAAAAAAGTAAGACTTCGCGTTAGTTTGGACAAACATTGTTTAGGCAACTGCCCTAGTTCTTGCGTTTATGACATCATCTAGGCGATTATTACATCAAAAAGACAATCGCAATATGACTAGTACATATCTATCGAACGCCAGGGAGGCTAAAGGTCACCAACTGAACTTATCGAACTCATGGCACGACCCCTACACGTAATTGTTACACTACGCACTGGCAATCAAAGCTACCAATAAGGTACACTAAAACATATGCTTTAAAATTACTTGCTATGCGGTAAATAACGACTTTAAGAGGCTGAGTGGTCGATTTTGTTAAGTCGGTCAGATTATGACGCGACGACAGTACAAATGGCATCATGTCGACATCCCGTCAATATTCTTTTAAAAGAATCGAGTGCTATCTAGCAATACTCACCTCCACCCCAAAGAACACAGATGAGCTTACACGTTTTTGTGCTTTTCTTGACTGTGATAATTGATGAATTTACACTTGCACTAATCCTACCACGAAGACCTATTAGTCGGTTAGTCATACGTTAGGTCAGCAATTTTGATGAAGTCTACGTGTTTCTTCACTGCTTACAGTTTAGCCTGGTCTTAATAGACTGACTGAAGAGTAACCGAATAAACTTACTGTTTTTTTTTTTTTGTAGATTTTGATTTCAATACATGATATTGTAATGCATTAAACATTAAGTTATTGTTATCTAAATTGTTTTTCTTTATTCCATTGATGACTGGTTTACGCTATTTTGGAAGACTTTTGCAAAATTCTGTTTTGGCTACGCACGGTTATTGCCAAGTAAATACAAATGTACAAGCTAGCTTGCTATTATAGGTGTACATTATTAAAAACTATAAATTCACTTCTAAATCAGTAGTGCTACTACGAATCTAATCAGTATTTGGTGTCATATGTACGCTGTTTTCGACCCCTATAATGCTTATCAGCTTACAAGATAACGTGACATCTGATGACACCAGGGCATTGGATCAATATTGGTGGTGTCCAGTTTTAACCTTAGGTAGATAGATATTGATTAGGTACTTATAATTCTCTATCTCAACAACCACCTTATTACATTTGAAATAAGCTGATTGTGACCCTCCCTGGTTCAGTGGTAAAAACATTAGACTCCGGTTAAATGGGTCCCTATTTTGAAATCTAAACCGACCATGGACTTTTAGCTTCAAAGAAAATGTCAGCGCTTGAACATTTGTTATTAAAATAGATCGGTGTTCTTTTTCATTGCTTGCGTTTGAGAAACCCACCAGGAAGTACGAGGTTGAAGCTCTGTAAAACCTGTTTAAGGCGCCCCAGTCGGTCCATATTGCAGACTGACCGTTCCAATGCGGTAACTGCAGGGTTTGCTCTTTTTGTTAAATGACTCTTCACAGATTCGTTCTTACTTTTACATTTGGCTTGCATGTGAATAACTGTGTCCTGTTCTTTTTAATATTTTGGTATATGTTACAATGCTCATAGGACAGTCACATATTCATATTTTAGCTGGACATTGTTTAGAGTCGTTTCGGTACAGCATGAGTCGCATTCAATCATGATTTAAGCGTTAATATAAAGATCCTATTATACAACAGTTACAATGATGCATTTCATTCAGTATCACTATTTTGTATTTAGACATTAATAAATATGTAGATGACCGTAGAAAGTATTTATTGAATTACAATAACAAGTTTTATAATTTAAGGTCAGTCGTCAAAATATATTCAACTGGCTAGTCTTCATCTGCTTTAAATCGACTGTTAGGAGCAAGCTAACGCTAAGGTTATGACCTGATTCACGTTCCCAGGTGACTTCATCTACGTCTTGGTTTGAGAATCAACTAATGACGAAGCGGTTTGGACAGGTGATTCCATCCATTTGTTTTTTTATTTGCGTCAACTTATAACGAAGCGGGTTTTAAGCGGTAACTACATCTACATATTAGTCTGAGTGTCAAGTTATGACATAGCGGTTTAGAGCGGTCTGAGTGTCAACTTGTGTAGGAGCGCGTTGGGCCGGTGACTACATCCAAATATTAGTCTGAGCGTCAAGTTATGACATAGCGGTTTAGAGCGGTTTGAGTGTCAACTTGTGAAGGAGCGCGTTGGGCCGGTGACTACATCCAAATATTAGTCTGAGTGTCAAGTTATGACATAGCGGTTTAGAGCGGTCTGAGTGTCAACTTGTGAAGGAGCGCGATGGGCCGGTGACTCCATCCACATGTTGGTATGAGCGTCAACTTGTGACGAAATGGTTTAGACAGGTGAGTCTATCGACGTGTTGGCCTGAGCGTCAACTTGTGACGAAATGGTTTGGACAGGTAAGTCTATCGACGTGTTGGTCTGAGCGTCAACTTGTGACGAAATGGTTTGGACAGGTGAGTCCATCCACATGTTGGTCTAAGTGTCAACTTGTGACGAAATGGTTTGGACAGGTGAGTCCATCGGCGTGTTGGTCTAAGCGTCATTTTTGTGACGAAATGGTTTGGACAAGTAAGTCCATCGACGTGTTGGTCTGAGCGTCAACTTGTGACGAAATGGTTTGGACAAGTAAGTCCATCGACGTGTTAGTCTAAGCGTCATTTTTGTGACGAAATGGTTTGGACAAGTAAGTCCATCGACGTGTTGGTCTGAGCGTCAACTTGTGACGAAATGGCTTGGACAAGTAAGTCCATCGACGTGTTGGTCTGAGTGTCAACTTGTGAAGAAGCGGTTTTGACTTGTGACAACTTCCGGTTTAAGTCGGTGAAGAAATGCAGTGTAGCTAAACTTAGCAAGATTATTTAAGATACCATCTTCTCATTCCTAGACAAAGATAACATCGTTCTGGAGAACTGTGCCTCTAAACGACGATCGTTTCTATGGGAACAGTACAGTAGCAGGCAATTACAAGACAGTTGTTCGGTGAGACATAATTTCTGAGAAAAAGAACCGAGCATTCCACGGTTTACATTGGAGCTTGCAGATATTAAAATGGCATTAATAACAATTCGCAGTTGTATGGCGATATGTTGTCTCACAAAAGACACCAAGTATGCCAAGAACTTAAAAATGCAGCTTATAACAACAACAAAAGAGACAACAAGTATTACAGCAAAGTAGAAGAGACTAGTTCCCATCCTCCTAGCAGAGTTACCTTTCAATAGTCTTTCTCTCTCGCGAAAATGGGTCATCTGTTTTGTGTTCTTGAGCCTTAACCTTCTACCTCCTTGTCGTTTTCATTGAAAGCGGAGATGTATAGTTTTAGATTTCTATTAAATGCTTGTTTGAAAACTACACATTTCTGAAAAAATGTGACGATCGGGGCGTCAATTGTTCAAGGTGGACACTTGACTTACTTCCTCCGCCCAAAAATCATATCTGGATATAGCTATATTCGCCATAATTTTATCATTGCAATGTCTCTGAATAGTAATAATAATAATAATAATAATAATAATAATAATAATAATAATAATAATAATAATAATAATAATAATAATTATAATAATAATAATAGTAATATAACAATAATAGATATTAACGTTCCTATATAAGAAAAGCTGTAGGTTAATCTGCTTGTCAGTATATAATAAATGTCCTTAGTGAGGTACATGTAGATGTAAACATGACACAAAACAGCAAATGAAACAAAGCATTGGACGTATTGGAGATCAAAACTAGGCAATAAACGTTTAAATGTTTAAAAACGGTGCTTCCACTTTAATCTGTCGATGAGTAGCTATATTAAAATAAGTAAACAAAATAAGATTTTTTTCAGAGTCTTATGTTTTATGCATATTGCTTAAAGTCTAAGGTCGATATTATTTATCGTCTATCTAGTTGGTTAGGAAATTCCATGTCTTATACTTCCTGGTGAGATTAGATATAAAAATAGTTTAAAAGATAGAAACTGCCACTGTAATGTGATGTCTACAGATTTAGTGTTTTTTCCTTCTTTTCACTCTCTGATTGTAGCCTGTTTATCTTTGCGAGAAATGCGATTACTTCAAAAGCCGCGACCTGTTGGGGAAAATATCATGTGAAGAGTTCATTATTTATTTTGATAACATTTTGTAATAAATTCGTTTTTTTTTTGTCAACGGAATTGATAAGTTATATTACCACTACAAAGTTCTCTATAACGCATACTTTAAAATCATGTTTTCTAAAAAAAATGTGGTTGTAAATACAATTTTGTTACAATGCATGTGCGATCTTTTATGTACTTTAGTTTATGGTTCCGAATAATCAAGAGCATACAAGCTGGTTCTTTGTTTGTGCTGTCCGTAAAGTAGACTAAGGTTATTTATTTTAATATAAGTATTATGCTCGTATGACATTCCTAACTGGCGATTTTCTTTCACACGGTTGTCTGATAACGCATCTTTCAGAAGATTGAGATTATTTAAAGCTAAATATATTAGCCTAAGGTAACAAAACTGGTTTATGACCAGTAATAATTCCCCTCTTTTGAATTAAAAGACTTTAGTAAAACAGTATCCATATTTTAGCACAGAAAGTTACGGAATATAATGAAGCCTAAGGATCAAATCTGCGGAAACTGTTAAGATTTCTAATAATTTGCAAACAGTATCTCTAAACACTTCTTTGTGTTCTTGTGCATTAGTAAAGGGATTCCTTTTTCCTCCTTGAACTCACTGTCGTTGTCTATTATTTTATCAAATGTTTACTGTTATCAAACCCATAGTTCATATAACTTTATAACTAGACTAAGTGTTATTGTTTCATGAAACTCTATTCAAACGTATTAATACCTTAGGAAAAAACTTTTAATATTATTTTTGCTTTTAAACAATCTTGATTAACCTGATCCGTTCATTCGTTACTAGTCAATTATTAAATTCAACAGGAACAAAAAAGATTCAGTTGAACTGACTTGGGTGTTTTCCTCTTGCGGACAAATCCTTGAACATGCAATGCGCAAAGATAAAAGTTAC
The DNA here is from genome assembly GCA_007844125.1 of Sinonovacula constricta. Classification (NCBI taxonomy): domain Eukaryota; kingdom Metazoa; phylum Mollusca; class Bivalvia; order Cardiida; family Solecurtidae; genus Sinonovacula; species Sinonovacula constricta. The sequence continues at coordinate 43,050,149 of CM017572.1, read as the reverse complement.
AGTTTTATGCATAAACTATACATTCTGGCTAATTGTAAGCATCAAACAGTAAGTGAGACATAATACAAGTGACGCTTAATTATAAGTAGGTAAATAATAAAAGTTCCTATAAGAATTGTCACATATATTTTAATCCAAACTACCTCTAGAAAAAAGGCAAACAGGGCAAAAATTAATGTAAAAGTGAAAAAAAAACCCACAGAGATAAGACATAAAACACACATAAAACAACAGTTACTGCCTTGGAACGGCCAGTCGGACATTTTTTAAAAGACTGTGCTAATTTACTGGCAAGTTTATTTTACAAGTTATGCTCATTTAAAGACATATAAGCTGAGGAATCCGATCCCAATCATAGCTCGGTGTTAACTTATAGGATATTTAAACGCAAGTTTAAAAAGACGATACAGGTCAAGTACTAGATTTATTCTCTGCCAGTCGCGTGAATGCAAGATTAATATCAGACATTCGATGTCTATTCGAAAGTGACTGGAATAGTACCCTAGGTTTAACTGGCCTCCTAGTGAATAACAAATATAGCTGCTTCTGACTGAATTTAACGTTTTCTTATGGACATTTGTACTGAGTACATAGCACATCAATATTTGGCAGCGCATGTACACATCGCTTCACTATTTGGCAGCGACGTGTGCATAAAGCATCATAATTTGGTAGCAACGTGTACATAACACGTCATTACTTGGTAGCAGCGTGTACACCGTGTACATAACGCGTCATTATTTGGTAGCAACATGTACTTAACACGTCATTACTTGGTAGCAACGTGTACATAACACGTCATTATTTGGTAGCAACGTGTACATTGTGTACATAACGCGTCATTATTTGGTAGCAACATGTACTTAACGCGTCTTTATTTGGTAGTAACGTGTACATAACACGTCATTATTTGGTAGCAACGTGTACATAGCGCGTTATTATTTTGTAGCAAAGTGTACATAACGCGCAATTATTATGAGAAATTAACAAGAAAATTCAGATCACAGTATAATACAACCGATTCTTTTACTAATCGGAACATTCCAGGGTTGAACCGAAACCATTTTAAATATTTAATGACTGCATTACTCAAAAAATATTTTCATTATTTTTATATTTATGGCTCATTTGAAATAATATTACAAACATTGAACTGGCAGAGAGTGTATATGGCATAACATATACAATGAAAGGTCACTCCATACAAAACTTTAAAGTTCCATTAATTAACATGTCAAGTTTATATATAGACCATTATAATTTACAGGTTTTTCTTCTTGTGGTTCTTAACGGCCATTGTATCTTTGTCATACCATTATGTTCTTATTTAGTCTTTTTTATCTTTTTGTGCCAGATCGTTGTTACAATGTGTTCTTAATGAAACGTAAAACAAAAGGGGCTTTTCGAGTTTAGAATAGAAGTTGAAAGTAAAACATAAGAGTTTTATTCACATCTATGCTGTTGACGTTTTAAAATGCACACACCCAATGCGGAATTAAAGGGGAAAAACGATAATATAATTTATGATAATTTAATAGTGTATCGCATAAAACAGAACAAGACAATAAAACACAACCAGAAAATAAACAATATAAACAACTAACTTTCAAATCATCAATTATAATACAACAAAGTATAACAGTAATTCTTCAAAGATGCACCATAACTAAACATCTATCTATCACATAGCAAAAATATTTAATAGTCTTATTGATGTGCTTGGGTTTATTTTCCAATTTTAAAAAAAATCTTGTACGAAATCAATTATGAAATTACAAAAAGTGTATTTAAAAAGAAAACTATGCATGTTTTATCACGGCAAAAGGAGTATTTCATAATAATAAAATAAACAATAATGTTGCACCAGTCATATATGTAGCAAACTAAATAATTATGTTTATTATTATTTAATTTTATGCGCAAATCTTACTCGAACAAAACATTTCTTCAAAGCACCTGCCCAAGGTGGAGTATTTTCAATGGGATTTAGTCATTTACTCTTTGATAATAATTACACTAATGTACTCACGAAATGTTTTCATTGCACATCCCAACTTATGTGTAAAGAAAACACGAATCAGAAATGTCTTTCATTCATGTTTATGCAGAGCATCATTATCTTAATAATTGAAATTTCATTTTCACATTATTAATACAATCTGGATTTTGTGTTGAGTCATACTATTCTGTTTTTGTCCACATCTATTAACATCGACTTCGGGCTTGACTGAGACCCAAATCTTGTTAATCTGAAGCTATTTGTTGGAGTATGTTTTTTCTTCGTGAAGAACTCCCGAAGCCGTCCATCACAGCAAAGGCATACCATTAAGCGAAATTGGCGGCGGAACTTTCTGCCGGTGGCACAGTAAAGAAAGAAGTTTATACTGTGATTAACGTACATAAGTAACTCAACTACTGTCCGTATAAGAGTTGAGCGAGCGTAGTTCTTCCTAAATGTGTCCATATTTTCTCCATCATCCTGACTGCCCAGAGAAAGCAGTCACAATTTGGTGAAGATTCATCGGTAGCGTTGTCAGCAAGAATGTAAACGACACTGCAAGGAGCATGCACGTAAGTTTTCGGTTGCTTTCATTTGAGCGACTGGAACTCTTCACTTTTAATGACAATCCTTTTGAAGATGGCGATTTTGTTGCAATTTGGAAATTCTGTAATTGGGAGCGTCGTTTGCGAGCAGTAACAACCTGATGTATTATAAGAGCGTTCAGAATTGTGATTGTAACAAACGGAACGAACGAATAAATTGCAGCATCCACCCATGGCCATATTCCTTTGACAAGAAGTTCGTAATTTTCACCTGCTTCGCATTTTGTGATGACAGTAGATTTGTTCGTTTCAACGGTAACGTGTAGTTCCACTGTCCAGAGAATGTGTGCATTAGTACAACCAATGGCGAGGATGATGGCCAAGATGACGTAACGGGCTCGACGGACATTGCACATTGTCGGCGCACGGAGTGGAAAATTGACAGCAATAAACCGTTCTACCGTGACGGCAATTATCAACCATACTGACGTATCACTTCCGACGTAACCAAGGAAATTCACAAGCTTGCACATAATTTCAGACGTATGTTGTAATGTCAACAGAAAAATTGCCAACCCACATTCTCAGAAGTCCGATGTACAATACTACCATGTCCATGATGGCAAGTACAGCTAAATAACTGTATGTGCTTATCCGGAGCATGTTTTTGGCCATAATTAGGAAGGAAAATAAATTTCCAAAGGTGCCCAAAATGAGAAGCACTGGTGGAGCGTACATTCGTAGCATGTAGTTTGGAGTCATGAACTCAGGGTAGTCCTTAGAAAGATCATTGTCCAGTTTGATGTATATCTTTTTTGAGCAATATTCCCTTATTGCAACTTCAATATCTTCATCCTGCATCATGCCATTCATATCGACTCCGACGGCTTCTAATATAGAAGATATATTCACTTCACAATCTCCAAGCATCGTCATAACGATATTGTGACGACTTGATAGAATAAACTATTTATCATTCGAACCGAGCTATGAGTAGTATCACTTCAAAATTCAAAATGCCATTCTACCGTAGATCCATATAACTTAACTAGTTGCTGCAAGTTTCGTGTTGCTTATATGCAGCCAATACGCTGTATATAACGTTGCTCTTTCAGCTACGATTGTTTTGTATAAACTGAGAAGCGTGCGCTGACCGCACTCTCTTAAATGACTGCAGAGACCACTCTATTAGCGTCTAAGAGCTCGCGTATTGGCTGTTCACAGGATTTTCCAATATAAATCAGATAGCGATTCTCGATTGGATACGGCACTTGTCAGTAAAAAAACAACCCCATATAGTAGAAGCCTCAGTTAGCATTATGACTTTACGGTTAGCGTTTCGTAACAGCCTAAATACCATTAGAATATGCTTGGTATTTAGTAGATAGTTAATGAGTATGTACGTATTCCTAGGTAGTAATTACAAACTAAGTCAGAGTGCGCTTGGTTTCCGATGATTATTGGTAATGTATGCATATGATCAACATCGGTTGATGTTAATGTTCACCGCGGTTGTTGAATGTCTCAGACAAAAACATTAAGTCCTTATTAAGAAGGTAAAGAATGACTGGCTGTTATCAGTGTACATTTTATGGTATTTTCTTCACATCTTTTCAAGTTTCGGCGCATAGACCTGTAGTACACGACTAATCAAGAACATTTCTTTTCAAGAATCCAGGTTGAAATGTTTGAATCATAGAGGTACGTTAAAGGTTCAAATCGACATAATGTTTGTCTTGTTATTACATTTTACCCGTAGTTCATGTCAAACTTATAATTAAATATAGTTGTAAAGAAACCAAACCTTGAATTATATTGTACATTTGCATATTAATTACATTGTCATTCAACGTTAATATGAACAAACATTATATAAGAATCAAATATTGTAAATAAATTTGATATATATTTAACAAAAAGTATGTTAATGCATCTACTGTACTCTATGAGAATGATATTTTGTCTTTAACTAGCAATCTGCAGTTCAAAGCTTAAAGTGGCAATTTCTATTTGTAATGCTTGTTTTATAAAGAAATGAATCATATACGCCTAATTCTATTCGAATTTAACTGTTGGTATGCAAGTGCTGCTATAAGTTATATGTTGTCTTTTTTGTGTAATATTTCCGCATGTTTTTTTTTTTTTTTTTTTTTTTTTTATCGAACTTGAATAATAAATATTTTATATAACCCAGGTCATTGTTTTCTTCATATCGTTCACACACGCACGATGTTGACCGTTGTAGAAAGACGATCCTTGTTTAAGAACAAAATATTAGAACAAAAGCTGTTTCGAGTTCCAGATCATATGTGATAATGACCCTACCTAATAACCAGTGTGAAACGATATTAAATAGTCGAACGGTTCGCTTAAAGCAGGCCTAGAGTCTGTCAAACAGGTAAAACAACAATTGGTGACTGTACTTATACAGTGTTGTTACAATTAGGAAAACCATGAAATATTGTGCTTTTGTGCTGTTTGTCTGTTACGCACTTTATGCACATGGGCTAACTTGATAAGAAGACATTAACATAATACTATAGACTCCTTATACTGTCATCTTAACTACTAACTATACTATCGCCATCAACCTTTGCCCAACTAATAAGATCATTAATAGACCACCAGGGTTGCCAGACGTCTATTAAATGTCATTTTGACTATTTGTCTCTTTGAACATTGATTAATGTACAGCGTACGACAGCTGTATAGTTTAAAGGCTAGCAAGAGTATTTCCTTCTATTTCTCGCCTCTTTAAACACACTTGTCTGATAAGTACTTGAATTAGATTGTAAGCTATGTTTTCTTGTATGCAAATTAGACTGCTAGTCATTACTTGGCAAGCATATGAAAATATGATTAACCAAAATCTGCACAATTCTCCTCAGTGTCTTTACAGAAACCAATTTAACACTACATTATATTTAAAATCCAACAACATACTAAAGTTAGTTAATGGTGTAGATATACACTGTATATCTTTCTGTTCACGACTGACCGGCCAGGTGTCAAAATAAAATGACTATGACAGCTTTAGATGATCACCATCTTCGGACAAGCACAGTGTTCTTTGTTGGACAATATACATGTAACCTACAAACAAGAACATAAATGGAAATATAGTGTTACGAGAAAATATTAAATATGAGTACCTGTTTATATTCGTTTAAAATAAATCAATTATGTTACACGATTGAGTCAGTTGTATGGGACCTTTTAACTTAGGTGACAGTGAGCAAACAGCGCTACAGGTTAAAACCTGTCTGGTTTACGCAGGTATGCCGAATCAGGGCATAACATGCTGTGTATAATTTATTGCATGCATGTAAAACTGGTTATCTCCCTTGTAATATAAATAAAATTTACACAATAGGCATGCAAAGAATAAGAAAGACGTGTTTTTGTCTGCGACAACCCAGAATCTGTTCCTATAAATCCGCAAATGCATACATGTAATTGTCTCATGTATTTAATGCTGACACGTAAAAAGCAAGTGTAAGTAGATATCGCTCAATTATTTTAAAAAAGAATAACATCCAATAATTAGATCAGCATTTTAAATGTCGTAAGATGATTTAATGTTTGTTATTCTGCATCAACAAATACTTTTTGAAGACTTTTAACTTTGAAAATAAAGATAATATTCCATTTGTAAAGTTATTGTGTTAATGTTGATCTTTTTAAATTTCATTTTAAATTTTAATTTTCTTAAAAAAAGGGATTTTCTTTCTTAAATAAATCACGTCTTCTTTTACTGAGAACATTAAATCTGGCCCGTGGGAGGCTGTTAAGATTGCTTGACCGTAAGACACATCAAACAACGCCTGCTTTAAGAAAATTACGTTGAAAACTTCGCGTTTAGTTACTGCATTAAAGTACATAAGTACTAACATTTATGTGAATACAAAAATAGACCACCTTCCCAACTCATTTCTTTTGCGTTGCAGGTGCCCGTTTCATTAACAAGTCGCATCTGTCATTTTCGTTAGTTGCTTAAATTTGCGTCTAGTTTAACGCAAATTTTGACGTCATAAAACGTACACAGCAGGTGCTTTTGCGATTTGCGATATTTAATGAAACACCAATTGCAAGAAAATTTACACTTTCTATAAACTTTCTAAAAATTGCGATGCGACTTGTTAATGAATCGGGTCCCCATGTTTTTTTATGATATATCGTGCGCTTTGAAGTAACTTTTATATTTGGATAATAAGCCATACTTTTGACAACATTATAAAGAATACAGAATCAATGAGAAAAGAGTTAAGTCCTTCTGTCAGAAATATTCATAAGAATTAAATGTTTTCGAAGCTAGATCGTTGCATACAAAAGCTAAACATCACCATCGTCTATCAACTGTATGTGCTGAGTTGAGTTGCGATTTTATTGCAGTATTTCAAATCAACAATTTGGTGATGTTTCTTATGTACAAAGAAAATATTGGCTTATAACAGACAATAAGGAATGGAACAAAGAAGCCCATTTGATCACAACATTTGATTTCTATATTATATGTAAACATGCTGTTCTTCAATACATTGTCTTTTGGTTTCGAAAATTAGTCCTAATTTTTTTTTGAATCCGTGTTTAGCTTAAAACCTAGTATGCCTACAGCCTGTATATGCGGTCTTATACGTCTGTCATTAACAGTCGGCAGGTTGGGTCGAAATTAATACAAACATGTAAATTTTAAATACACACAAACTCGTTTCGTGCAATTGTATGGGTTGTGTACATATGCAAAACATGACAAAGTTCCTTATATTGCAAATGAGCTATAACAAAGACCCTGTTTATGTAAAACAACACTTCAGAACAATTTTTGTGGGGATGGGGGACGAGGCGGGGGAGGAAGCGCCGTATGTTTATTTTGCACAACCCTGAAAACAAACTCTACCGAACCCTGAACATTAATTCTAGAATAAACACATTCATATGACGGTATAAAAGTTTGCTTATTAAAAACAAGCATATAGGTTAGGCAAGTTCATAAGTGATAGTAAATCACGTTTTTGTAAATTGTATAAGATAATCACTTTAGCGACAACTTCAGAAAAAGGGCTATGCCTCTTTATATGTATTATTTGGCAACTTGAGCGGTACCGCCTTTTTTTCTGTCGGTTCCCAATTTTAAGTAAGCATTTCGCGAAAAAAAACTTGAGCAATTACTTATATCAAATTCCAACTGGCTTGCCCTTTTCTAATAATTTGTAGATATTTCAGTCCAGAAGAGGTCTTTGAAATGACATATAAATTGAGGCTCGCGGCAAGATTGGAGTATTGCTGGATTTAATCTGTCTGTCGTATTTTACGGATAATGAGGCAATGTCAAATTTAAGTTAGACATTTGGAATTTACTTAAACCTAGTTTATTTAAAGTTCAACACATCCATCCAATATTTGTAGTGATCACCGGTATACTGCTGTAACTTCGGTTAAAGGTTAACTTACAAATGTGTCAAAGATAGCTAAAACAATAAAACATTGGATTTTTTTGTCCCAAACATCATTGTGGATAAACAGTGTACTTACTATGTAATGTAATGTATGTAATGTAATGTATAGTAATTAAATTAAATTAAATAAAAGTAAAGTAAATAAATAAATAGGCATATATTCATATGTGTATATATAAAGATAGAGATATGAGAACAATTAATTTGTACATATATGCTATATATATATGATACGTATTATATATAAAAACACAGATTAAGTAATGTTAATGTACGTTTCAAATAAACACAATCCGAGAAATCAAATCTTTGGGGCGGCTACATATACAATTTTCAAAAGACGCGCTATTTGTGCTTCCAAGATCTTATAATTAAGTTTACTTTAATACTGTCATTAAACCATACTTCAACTGTGTTGTTTGAACATTCGATTAGACCCACATATTTTGCTGGCAACACTCATACAACCATATTCTTATATGACGCACTTTATTCGGTCTGTCAGTTTTATGTAAATAAGTGACTGAAAATGATGGCTTTATCCTGATCTTTTCTCGTTATTTTAAGAAAGTAAACGGCAATCCTTGCCTTTTGTATAAAACGTAATTACAAAATAATTTTAAATGAAACAATGTATATTCGATCTTTCGCCTTAATATCATTTGTTTACTTTAATAATGTCTTAAGTCATCATTTGATTTTGGTCGAAAATACATGGGTGGAGACGCAAAAGTAATGTAGGAAGGGCTGGCGGTATCAATCTTAATACTCATGTTTTACATTTTATCGTTTAATATTTGATTTAGTTTCACCATACTTAAATGGCGTAAGTTTAACTCAAAAGAGAACGGATATGTATTCGATTGTTAACTTACATGCACATAATGGATACAATAGTTAAAAGACGCGGAACCAAAAAATGACAAAGACACAATTTAAATCGGATTGCACAGATGTTCAGAAACTACATCACCTGGCAATCCGGTGACCGTTCATTAAATGCAAAGCCGCCTGATCTAATAAATAATAATTGATTAATATTTTGCAAAGAAATTACAAAATATATTGTGAAGGTAACATGTGCATTATATTATGTTTTGGTTTTGTTTTGTTTTTGTTGTCGTTGTTGTTTTATGTTGTTTTTACTAATCTTATGTTCGTATAGTTAATAATAAAATTAAATAACGTTTTTAATGTATTGTAACACTGACTACTTCCTTTGGAATTAGATGCTTTTATTATCAGTTTTAAGTTTTGCCTTCGTTAATATTATTTATCGCTGTTGTTGTGCGCATTTATCTTGAATGTATTAATTTTATAAATGGTCAGTTGCAAACGATTCTAAGCACAGATAATTGCATACATCCTAAAATAATATTGTTGCAAGTTATCACGAAATCTCCACCACTTGAAGACAAAAACATCAGCAAAACCTTACTTCGATGCATTGGTAAGAAACATGCAGATTGTTTTCAATGAAAGTCCAAATCATTTCAGAAATAAAACAGTTTAAATTGTATTGAGCACAGAGGACTGATCAAAACAATACGCAATGACCATACATTTGACTCGACTTAAATCCTAACGGACTGATAGCGCCGGGTAAATAAAAGCATTATTGGTGTTAGAATTAAATATTTACATTTTTCCGATCTTACGGTCAAGAAAACTACAAAACAATCTTGTTAAACCGGTTTAATCACCCCAATCGGCCCCTTTAACGATTGACCGTTCCAAGGCGGCAACTTGTTTTGTTTGCTCGTTTGTTCCACTCCAAATTTTTCTGCTTCGAATTAAAAAAAAAATACAACATGTTTGTTCTTTTCCCCCTTTTTCATATTATTAGCTAAAATTATCGACGATTATTTTTATACTTGAAGAGGTATTGCACTTAGAAAATGTAGTATTTAAAAAAATCTTTCTAAACCAATATTTACAGCAAAGAGTTTAATATCAACTACCTATTTACAAAAATCAGTCTAACATCATCAAAAAAGCTCCATTGTTTTATATCACTCAAAGCATGCATTTTGGGTTTTTGTTGTTTTGTTTAGTCAATAAACACAGATTTTTTCTTACTTTTACATGAGAGCACTTATAAGGTGTTCAGGGACTGAACCCGGCCAGTCCATTATACTGACACCGATGAGTCAGGCGTAATGCTGTCCTCTTAGTCCTGAACCCGCGACCTCCTGATCTGCAAGCCGCTGCTCTACCAATTAAGGTTTTGCGGCCTGAAATGTTGGTATATGTTGCAATGCTTACTGTGCTTACTTTGTCATATTTCCTTATCCTGTGTCCATATGGGTTTTGAATGAACATTATTCTTATCGGAAGTAATAATAAAAAAAACTTCCAGAGGTTCATACGATGATTGATGTAATCGTCTGGGTCATAATTGAGGCGTAAAACAATCCATTTAGGAAAAGTTTGGTCATCTAATAATATGATGTAATAAATTTCTAGTATTGATATGGTAATTAATCTTGACAAATAAGATTAGGTAAATAAGTTACAAAGAATGGTTTAACTGAATCATTCTAGAATTACGCTGTTCGGTTCTATAAAATAGCAATTCATAAACGATAAATGACCAATGATTACCTAACAGTCTATATATCGTTTTACTTTCATATGTCCCTGGTCTGCAAACTATTTTAACATACTTTCAATGCTTTGTTGTAGCTGTTACACGTTGTCTTCGTCTCACAATATAATACATATATAAAATCAGCATACTTGTCACACTTTCAACAACACTGAAGACACGCACAACCGCCAAGAATATTAGTTGGACGTCCCCAATAATGACCATAAGACAAACAAAACAAATATAGAAATTCCGATAGGAAATTTGTATATACATGGTGTAAGGAAAAAACATGAATCTCGATGGTCAAACCTGCTTTTGGGGCTGTTTATTAAATAATATTATTTTATCGGAAAAGAAAATTGGAAACGCAAATGGAAAATTGACACGACACGTGGCACTTATTTCAGAATCTATTTATTATTGTCTATGCACTACAGTGTCTTCTACAAACTTTGTAAGCCATACTTTCGAACCATTTACGATAAAATATCCGAAAATCATTTTCATCAACGCAAAAGTCTACAGCAGACTGAATTTGAAGTCTGTAGATTGGCATGATACGACACCAATTGATAGAAACAAATGTAACGTATATTTTCATTAACTATTTCAATACGGAATATGCTACATAATTATACAACTTTAGCAACTTAGGAGAAATAATAAAAAAAATCCGAAAGTTATGTTTTGGTCTCTTTCTCAATGTTTTTGTGGTTAAACAGTAGCGATGGATTGAAAATATACCGCTTGTTTGTTAGTTTTCTCCTCTTAAGAATGCCCATCCGTGAATTTTAGCCTCTGTATACTTACACTATTGTGTCATTACCTAAAATAATACCAAAGTGCTATAATTTAAGAGTGATATTTTTAAGACCATATAAATGATAATATTGCATGAAAATATATGATTTAGCACATGATAATTAAAGTATATAAAATAGATAATTAACCAGATAAATATGTATATTATTTGTATAAGATAAATACTGAACTGATTAATAATTTCTTTGCTTGCATCATATATTAGGTTAAATAATACACTTTTGTAAGAAAGATGATCTCTTCCAGCGAAACGTTTAATTTCTGATATCATGGTCTTAAAGTCTACAGTTAATGAGGAAAACACAGTAACAGTGCTATTAAAGCTTAAACTGCAGACAATGCTCGCCAATCCAATATAGTGGATAAAGTTGATAGGATATCGGATATTAGGTACACATTTTTACAATCACCATGGTAAATTTAGAAATGAGCAATAACTGTGAAATGGTATTTTACCTCCTTATAGCAAAATTGATGTTTATTGTCATGATCAAAATCATAACAGATTGGCAGACGAAACAGCATGTGTCTCCAAATTATTATACAATAATTGCATTTTAATAGATAACGAAATGCTCACGAATGTATTTAAATATATCCTATATAGGCATTTCCATCTGTAATGATAACATAACCTCTTATATTTATCCCGTTCACAACAGGAATTGCACGAACATTTTATTCGGCATTAATAATATGGCACTACACAAACTAAATTTGTAAGTAAATTTGCATGTGTAAGATGTTAACAAATCAGCCCGGATATTGCGTCTTGGGTAAATTAGATCAATGTTATTCAAAGTAAATTCTGACATATTTATTATGTACATTTTATACTTATCATCATTAGGGTGAAATATTGTAAACCCGTTTCGTTAGCTAGTCTAATAATATGATTTTTTTATGTCTAGACAAGGATAACTAGGTATAAACAGCTACATAATTCTCAGGAAGATTCATAGATACAGTAATCACCTCCAAATTCGAAAATAATGAACAGTCCAGTTGGCGATAATAGCTTTCATGATATAAAAATAATAAAGTTCTAAAAATTGTAACAGTTATATATTGCGGTGCGCAGTAGGTCTGTTTCTCACAATCCGCAATATACTCACCATATAACAGAATTAAAGTAATGCTGAAACGTAAATGTTGGCATAAGGCTTATATGTTCTTGTATCATTTCTCACTTATTTTTGTTTAAGTAAACAAGAAACTCGCCTATCTACGTGCTTGTACACGCTTTTTCTTAGGGAAGACATTTTACACAAGAATGCGCAAGGCACTTGCCATACAGAAATGTTATACTCTATTATAGTTTACCTCAATTACGATGACGATGTCATTTGGAAGATAGGTTCTCAATCAATACCGCCACTTTATACTTTGTACGCTACAATACAATACCAACCATACTTAAAATGCTACCAACATAACAATGGTTTATTTAATACAACACTACCTAAACACACACACAAACACATACACGCATGCACACACATATATACAATATTTATTATTTTATTTATTTATTTATTTATTTATTTATTTATTTATTTATTTATTTATTTATCTATTTATTTATTTATTTTTATTTATTTATTTATTTATTTATTTATTTATTTATTTATTTATTTATTTATTTATTTCTGTTTACTTTATGTCAAGAACATAGACACATACAACAGCTTCTATACAAACTGGCAAAAGTATAAGTTTATAAAATGGTAAGGACACAATAGACATGTAAGGGTCTAATCAAACCTGTTAAACCTATATTCGATTAATTGTACCATTTTATTTCTACTACATGTTAATTGTCATTAATAGTATAATCAAATGAGTTTCATTTAAAAAGGAGGACAGCAGATACTGTGTGGTAGAATGAATTTATTTTAACATATTTTCATTTTTAAGTTTAACTTATAAAGTATGGCATATATTTCTTTTTATACTTTTACTTTGTTATTAGACATATTGCCAACGCTTTAGATGATGGAATGATCAAGATTTAGAAAACTCCATAGATTTATATGTGGCACCAGCAACTAGAGTTCGTTTCTTTAACAGCTATGCCAGACATGTCAATGTTTAAAATCACTAGAATATTTCAAAACTTATTGGGCATTCCTCACAGGCCACTGGCTTGCTTGCTGATATAATTTCCCATTGGACACGCTTTCTTTTAATTCAGAACACGTTCTTTTATAAGACGTAGAAGAAAATTCCAGAAATAAGTATTATAATGGATGTATTTATTCACTTAGTTTGCAGTCATATAATACTTCCATTAAATTAGCCAGGTCGAGCCAGGGGAGGGTTTGCAAAAGTTTCTAAGAGTTCGTTTGTCATTCAATTTGGGATTATACAAAACTTTAAAACATTCCTAGTCTATATATGCGTGTACATGTGGCGTTAAATATGACCGAAGAATTGTCACATAAAATACAAATAGTGTTCGTTTTAATGTTTTGTTTTACATATAGACTGACTAAACAAATAGACCAATCCCGGCAGAACCCGTTGACCGAATTTGTAAGCCTGTACTTAAAAGTGCACAAAAATCATACACGGTCATAGTCATAATGTATTTTTGACAAACAAGAGAGAGGGAGAGAAACCGAACGTCTTATGTTAGGTTATCAACCCAGTGAAACCATGACATTTTCTGGCAACAATGTCAAGAAAACCATAGAAGCGCTTGTAGCAAAAGAAAGAAGGCACATTTCATGTACATGTATTCCTTAGACTAAAATAGTAATGTTGCTTTATTTTGAATGTGTTAACGTATTTGTGTTTTCATTAACTGACCAGTTTTCGTGATTGGTAATCTAGGGCACCTACCAACTTTATACATTTTGTTTTATAAGTTTATTTCGCTTACAAATATATAATTTTAAAATAATTGATTTTTGGCGGTATTTTAAATAAATGACAAGATAAAGGTCGTACAAAATCATTGACAAGATCGGTAATTGGTTATCTTGGAAAGGCACGCGAAGATTGATTGTTTTATGCGTCACATTCAATTTAAAATCCGTACATAAACACAATAAGAGGACGAACAACTTCCTTTTATATCATTTTTTATTTCTTTTTATTTCACTTTAAAGCAATTATATCATGATATTAATAATAAAATACAGTCGAAGACATATTAAGACATCATTTCAAGCAACAACTGATATTGCGATAATTGTACTTGTGTTGTGTGTGTATCATCAACAATATGTCATTGTAAACAATGTCGACACTGTCATATATGTATTTTACCGTAGGGAAGTAAACTAACACAATATTTATACTTACTGATAAAATACATCTACAATGTACAGAATGTTATTAAGAAAACATAACAATAAGTAGTACTCATTTGGCTTTTTGCAAGTAACTTCGAGTAATACAAATGGGAACTAGTTAAATAATGACAGTCAATTTCTTACTATTTATTTTAAAACATAATTGTATTATATTGATTATTTATAAAATCAGCCAGAATATGTGTGCCAGATTTAAAAACATAAGTTCACTTAATGTTACTGTGATATATGTCCTTTACTTTTACTCCAAACAGCTTTAAATGCATATTTCGAAAGTTCAGCCTTTTTTAAATGCTAGTCACTTCCCTGTATACTGTAAGCTAATTCTAAGCCTGTATATAAATCTTCCTTTTATATTAATGCGAGGAGACACACATTATTATATGATTCTCTTAATGCATTTTGAACATAAACAAATACGTTTTACATTGCCAGTTTAGCGATTTAGACAACCATACCCAATATACTTCTTGCAAGAACGTGATGTCAAATCCTTATGTATCACAATCCTTATGTATCACAATTATAATTTTAGAGTCTTCGGAGCAAAAAGAAAGTCTCTTTTGTTGTTGTTTTTGTCAAGTTTTTATGTTAATTCGATAAAAAATAAAACAAAAGGAAATTGTTATGCACATGATAAATTAAGGCCAATCAGTTAACAATACTTTCACTCTGTAGATGTGAATGGTGTGATGTAGATCTTTCTTCAGCCGAAAATGAAGTTGCCTTAGTTCTCGAGAAAGTGATGATGGTTGTCAGAGCGACATTTTACATAAGTCGTGTTACAGTGTCTGACACCAGGTATGTTTTTGTTTCGGTAAACCTTGTTCTAAACAAAACAATGCTGTTGTAAACTTTAATCACGAATATATATGTTGGATTTTGGAAGCTTAACCCTGTGAACAACGTATTTATCTTCGATTTGTGACAGCATACAATCCTTTCGATTTAATACCTTTTTAAATGTTTGTCACCTTGCAATAAGATTTGATCAAATAAAACAGTTAATTGCAGATACATAATAAAACGCATTGTTAAAAACAAGCGTATTTATGCGTAATAAATTACTTTTTCTGTTTGCTTGACTTGTAGAGGTATTTTTCAAACCAATTACATACACTTACCGCAATAAACAAAACACAACAACAACAACAGCACACACACAAAACACCAACAAAAAAAACGATGATTTATTAATCATATATTTATTTATCTAATGAGAAGTTTTTAAAATCTTCTTCAATCTGGGACTGGAGTTTTTGGTGTAATATGTAAGTAACAGGTGTAGTAACATTCCAAAGAAGTGTATTATGTTTAATAATTATGATGGATTATTGATGTTTGTCGCCGCTCAAGCTATTTTTGTATTCATGTTAAAGTCCATAAGCCACATTTAGTTTAGGCGTTACTAGATTTTTCATTAAAGAGGGATGGATGACAGAGCTCACATATCAATTTAGATTTAAAAGCTTACTGCGCTATTATCCCCAAGTGCCATCAAAACTTCTTCCCGCTTTAGATCATTGACCAAGTCAATGTCAGGAAGCCAAGTAAACATGTTGTTGTCGTCCAGAACATCTTGAAACCAATAATTTTTGTCTGGTAATGGTTGCAATTTACATACACCGTGTCCAATTATCGTTCCATCAGCAACGTAATTGGCAAGATAACATTTTCTAAAATAGCACGTGTATGTGCAGGACTGCATATGGGTGCGGACAGTCGATGAGGGTTCCTCACCATGCACATTCCGAGCATGACATGTCATCAGTAACGCTGGATTCTTTCCCCTGTGACATAAATGTTTGTTTCGTCCTTATCTTCATACTATGAATATAATTAGCAGACCAATGACATTACAACAAGTATTTTCCTAAGGTGATCTTTACGAACGTTGTACATTAGTGTCTAAAACTGCTTCGCTATACGTGACCAACCCTAGCGGTAAATCCACATATTTTACCAAACTCCTACCTAACTATCTAGCTGACTAGTAATTTTAATTAAATTACACTTATCTAATCTCTTGCGTTTAGTCGTTTCGTCAATCATTCGCGGTTTATATTAAATAACTTGCCCGAGCTCAAAAAGGCGTCATGTCACCTTATATAGGACTGCTTCTGGTCAAATGGAAGTAGTATAACGTGACTGATTAATACTCAGCTTGTCAAAGTGTTGTTTTTTTTTCTTTTGCTAAAGATAATGATTTTAAATAACATATCAATACTACTGTAGAGCATCATACTAGCTTCATGTAACATTATTACCCAAATGATTACTCTTTGAAGTGCCATCAAAAATCTTCCCGTGCATGTAATCTATGTTGTCATTTAATTCATCGTATAAGGATTGTTACGTGTATTTCCTTTGATGGACATTGGACTTTCGTTCGCCAATTCCATCTCCGCATGAACAGGATGCTACAACCATTTACTCTTCTCTGGTCATTTTTTTCTTGATTGAAAAAGTTAATTTCATTTACTATTAACGTTTTTGTAGGTCTTCTAATCGAAATTATACCTATCTCTCTTCTAAACACTTTGTGGACATTATTTTTCAATGATGTCACTACTTTCGTCATAACTTGTCAAAAAAAAACGTCCGTGCTTGGACATTTATTCAAATAGATCGGTTTTCTTTTCATTGCTTGCATTTGAGAAACACCTTAGGAAGTGCGAGGTTAGAGCTCTGTAAAACCGGTTTAAGCATCCCTAGTCGGTCCATAATGCCGACTGACTAAATTATTATTTAATTAAAGCAACTGTTAAGGTCTTATTATGAATTAGGGAGCGAAGAAAAGGCATACCAAGTGTCTGGCTTCGGTGCTTTGTTCTGCTATACCAATGAACTGCTGTAGATCAGACATTGTTTGTTTTAGATAATTCTTGTTTAATGTTGAATTCATTTTTACTAATAAAGGGGATCAGACTTCAAGAAAGGAAGTTTCTGTATATTTTACCGATCATGTCGATCAGAATTTATTAGTTAAATGATGCTTATATGAATAACTATATAGCAGTACTGTTATATGTCATCCATACTTAATATAAGTTTCGTGATACTTTTAACCATTTGCCAATCGCTTATGGCTTGCTTATTCCAAATCTGACTTTTGTGTTTTTGTACCACTGCAATAGAGACAGTAGTCTAGTGCAAATTAAAATCAAACCACCACAAGTTATAATTTCTGAAGCTGTTAATGATCCGACAGCCTTTGGCCAACAAAACAAACGTGTCCAATGTCATGTCCCGTTGTAAAAGTCATTTAACAAAAAGACCAAACCCAACGGGTACCACCTTGGAACGATCTGTCGGCAAAAGGGACAAACAGGGGTGCTTAAACCGGTTTACAGAGCTCAAACCTCGCACTTATTGAGGGGTTTCTTAAATGCAAACAATGTAAAGAAAAACGATCTATTTGAATAAAATGTCCTGCGCACTGACGTTTTCTTTAATGTGTTATGACTAAAGCAGTGACGTCATTGAAAACTAATGTTCACATAGTAGTATTTAGCCGAGAGAGAAGTATTATTTCTATTGGAATAACTACATAAAATTGTTGATTGTAAGTGAAACCTATTCAAGAAAAGAAAATTACTAGAGAATTGTAAATGGTTGTGGCATCTGTTTATGTGAAGATGGAAATGAGGAACTTAAAGTCCAATGTCTGTCAAAGGAAATAAAGGTAACAATCCTATTGGATGTCAGCATAGACTGCATTGTTGTAATCATGAATAAGATGATATGAAAAAGTCCTTGTGAGCATTGCAACGTGTACCAAGGCCTGAAAAGCCACAGGACAAAGGTATTCACATGGAAGCCCAAATGTAAAAGTAAGAACAAATCTGTGATGGATATTTAACAAAAAGAGAAAACCCAACAGGAACATGCCTTGGAACGGTCAGTCGGTATTGTTGATTTTCCTTGTAGTCTGTAATGTCTCGTCGCTGTGTTTTTGTCACGTTTACACTTACGCTGTTTACCGTTGGCTAGTGGTATTTGAAATTTTAATATTTGTGGTAATTCTGATATAACATTTTCTAATTTTTGTATTGATTTCTTCTGTTAGTGTTAAAGCATAAGAATGGAGACAATCGTATATCTTCATTCATTTACTTACCCTAAACATCAGGTTATGATTCGCCATGCTTGTAGTTACCAGTACAATTACTGCTGTCTCGAAAAACATATGATCATATGAGCATAACAAAGGACATCAATATGTTCTCCAATCTCGGTGTAAATGTACAAATCTTTCCACACGGTTTACATATTTTAAGAGTCAAACATTTTAAAAATACAAATTTAAGGGTCAATCTTGTTTTTATAGAATTCTAATGTTATGGAAATTGTAAAAAAAAGTATATTACCAAAACTCTTATGTAAGTGGACACAATAAAAACTAAGCCATACTTTAATTATCTCGTTTAATTGTTAGTCATTTTTTTCCCTTTTTTCTTCATCGATGACATTGTTTCCTTTGTATGCAACCTCAAGCTACCCTTAATTTATTCAATGTACACATTTCAAGAGAGTCTACATACTTTATAAATGCATGATTGCTGCATATGAATTGTTTCCTAAACATATCACAGAATATTTGGTTTCTGAATTCAGGAAACACGTTGCCGAATTACTTAGATATCGTCTCTGAAAAATGTCATTAGTTGAAAGTTATTGGCATTTGAACTCGATGGACTGACTACAAGCCTCAGTGTCAACAACTATCTGAGTAATGCCAGATTGTGATGTGTGCGTCTGCACTGAAACAACATCGATTTCTTTTTCAGATAATATTTACTAGGCAAGTTAAAAACTGTACAGATTGTTTGTCCAGTTTACATGTCATTGTTAAAAGTGTAAATTTACTTAAGATTTGTTGGATGTAAAACGACCCATGAAATGGTTTCAATGTTATTGTTTATGCGAGTGTTTGTTTTTACCATAATGCTTCAACAAGCAGATATCCACGCAAAGTTATGAATTGCAATACTGTTGTCAATAATTAATATAATAAATATTGTCAGGCATATGGAGGAAAATTGCTGTTTTGTCACTTTCTAAGAATGAGAGTGCCTATTGGAAAACACCTAAACATTTGACATATTTATAACATAATATACCGTTTAAGGACAGAATGTAACTTGTTTATTCGCAATGTTCGCAACTTTTGTCACTGCTGTCGGTTATTGCTTTATTTTAAAATGTAATACTATATATCTGAAAAATAAATGGAATAGAATATCACCGGGAAATAATATACCCCATCAATAGAAACGCTCGATTTCATTAAGTTTGGCATCAGTTGCCTTGTCTTATTTTGTTCAGATAAATTTTGCGAAAGTTCTTCAAATTAAAGAACAATGATATATTGACAAATCAGAATACAAATACTAAAAACTCCTCAAGCATCCTTTGATCTTCTTTTGTAACATGCAAAGGATATTTCAAATGTTAAATATTCTCGGTTCATCATCGATTACCGTCCAGGCTCTTTGTTCTTTACCTTATTTAGTATTGTAGTGCGAAATAAAGTGCCAAAAAAAGTTATTTTAAGGAAAATAAACAGACATTTTTAAACACGATAATACTTCGAATAAGGTAGACATATCTAAGGAATCAGCTTTTTGTTTGTTACTATATTTATTATATAACGATATATGGAGCGTCAGCCTTTCTTTCTAATTATTAGTCAGCCTTTCCTTTGCTGCTCCTATTTTATGAAGCACTTCGTGTGATGTGATAAAGATAAGGCTTTAAAACTACAATATTTTATGTTTGACTTGCGTGATTACTCTTACAGATCTGCAAGATTCATTAAAAATGTACTTTGACACGCTTTTATTAGAAAATTGCCAATGAACGGTAAAATGACATCATACGTAACTTGTAAAAATGTAGAGAAAAACAATTAGTAATTTCCAAAATCATACAAATGCAGACTTAAACAAAAATGGTATTGGCAAATATATTCCTTATTAATACACAACACTGTCTAGCTATGTAAATGCAGATTTTTGGCAGGCATAGTACTTTAAGTAATTAATATCTTGCCCTGCCTTTGCATTATATTTGTATCCAGCTGCAAAAATGATATTGGCAAATATATTCATTATTAATGCACAACACTGTCTAGCTTTGTAAATGCATATTTTTGGCAGGCATAGTACTTATAGTAATAAATGCCATGCCTTTGCTTGATATTTGTATCCAGCTGCAAAAATATAAATACCTTCCGTTTTCATTATACATTTTACAATGTTTCCAGTAATTCCATGTGTATGTTTTAAGAAATAAGCTCTTAAATAGTTATTTGTCTAAAACGTGTCCGATTTGATACTGTTCTGCATATTTGATACATTTTTAACACATTTGATGTCGATGCAAAAACGTATGCATGATATAATTATTTTATGAACCTGCATTGTCTACTATTTGGATGCATTCTAATAGTCTGGTCGTAAAGAGCCTTACATTTTGGAATACGTTAACCATTAATCATATGCGTCGCATTCCACGTATGTCATACCCGATTATCTGACACCTAAACTGTAAGAAACTTAAACTAGGCTAGATCAAGAAAATAATATCTGACTGGGTCAAGTAAATCGCAAAAAGATTAAAGAGATTGAATAATGTTAAATGTATATTTATGTGTCTGCGCTGGTACAAAAACGCCATGTCCATTATAAATTCTGGCTTGTTAAAGGATGTGTATTGTCATATTGAGGAAAAATACTTATATTTATTGTATTTACTTTTATTGTTGTGTCTGTAGATTTGATTAACTACAGTTATAAGGAAATGTAACTGGTTCCCAATGTTATAAATATCATAGTTCAGACGTGAAAAATGTAAACGTTTCTACATGTCTTACATAAATAATAAAGATGCTCACGTTAAGCTACAAGGTACCATGCATCTGATTCAGATTTTTTGTGAGTGCTGTTTTAAGCGGTACTAAAAAGCAAATGTATTCACATGTACTTGCCCGAGTAATTTATGATTTAATACTGCTCATAAATTAATATTCAATGTACATATTCCATTCATCTCATTGATCTGTAGCATTGAAAAGTATATTTCTAAATTGATGTTGTTGTTTTTTATTTTTAAATACATCACAGAACAGAACATTGTTTTATTGACTTAAACTTTACAGCTTCTTGTTAACATACATAAACAGAAAATACCGCCAAACTTGTGATCATGGTCATGTGTTCAGAGGGTCATCATGCTGTCAGTGGTCAGCTTTAATTAGTTTAAAAACTCATGTATTTGTTCTTCTATGATAATGTTATTTTCACCTACTATCTGTTATTTTACATTGTATGGTTACAACTATTGTTAATATTTTATGCCAATAAAAATTTGTTCTGTTCTGTAAGCGGTCAGTTTAGGCCCTCCCAATAATTTTTTTTCTTTAATTGTCATCTAATCAGCGGTCACGTGTCTTCTGTGGCCAGCGGTCAGCTTGGTTGGGTAAATGCATCTTCAACTGACTCCTAATTAACGGCCAATCAGAATGTGTCAATCGTCCGTAGCGGTCGCGCAATGTAAGTGCGACCGTTAATCCCCTGCTCCCCACCCACTTGTCATAATTGTAACATTTAACAGTCCCGATGTCCCAATCAAGATCGATTCCTAGTTACACGTATCATCTATCTGGTAGTCGGAGAAAAATAAGAATCTCAGCCAATTCTATTTCAGCATATATGTTAGTGAAACGGGGTGTAAAAGCGTTAATTCATGAGTTAATTTATTTATAGGTTGACACCACCAAATTAACTTGACTGCAAGTAGATAAAAGTGTTGCAGTTTCGGTTTTTGTGGATGCACACCTTGTTTAAATGATGTTTAAAATTATTTACTTTGTCAGACAGACGCTTGCTGTTTTGTTAGAGATAATTTAAAAAATCTTACCATCCGGAGCTTGGCTGTCCGAATATATGTACACTCTTTGGCGATTTGTGGCTCTACAATCTGACGAAACATTCGGTACACACAGTATACATTTGATAATGATTATTAAAATGGTATGTTTCGTACTGTAAGTGACCCAACTACTAGAATATTTTCTTTGATTTAGTGAGACACGTTTGATATTCTGAATCATATGTTGACATGCCAAAAGCAGTTTTATAAGTATTACATATCTTTGAAAACAATATTTTGCAGTAGGGCTGCAATTTATCTAATGCGTTTTTGTAAACATACATGACCCCAGTATTAGACAAAACAATAAATAATTTCATATTTTGAATTAAGCAATCAACTTGTCTCAAGCAGGCAATTTTAGGCTGTCCCTTGGGTGACTGCTTAATACAAGCTATATATGTTTTACCTACAAACAATTGTCAATTATATTTTAAATGTAATTAAAAATAACTGAAATAACAAAACGCAAGTTCTGACCTGGAGATTCAGCATTTTGAATGACAAGACTTCAAACCGTCACAACGTATTACTGAGTTTACCGACGTTTATGCAGGAATTGATTTAAAGTTCATGTTCGTTACTACAAAATCATCACCGATATCAAACTAAATCCTAAGTATAAGTTCAATAGTTACTTAGTGAAAAGTGTATATCCCTCATGTAAGGATCATAACAGAACTATTTTGGAAAGCTTTCTTTGGACAAGAAACCGCCGAATAACGAAATAACTAACTGTCTGTCTTTATCTTTGTGTCTGTCTGTATGTATGTCTGTATGCCCCTCTCTCTCTCTCTCTCTCTCTTTCTCTGTGTCTCTCTCTGTCTCTCCCTCGCTCTCTGTCTCTGTCTCTCTCTCTCCCTCTCTGTGTGTGCTGTGTGTGTGTGTCTACTACAAGCATCTTGAAGAATGTCCAAATTACTACCAAAACTGCTGTCTCTAGGCAAATTTTCTGGGCTTTAGGAGTTGTTACCCAAACTCTGACAGTCCTGAGGCTGTTATTGCATTTCGAGTGCGATGTCTCGTTTCGCTGTTGGTCATATTCACATAAACGTTTCTATGTTTATTAATGTTTCAAATTTAAATATTTGTAGTAATTCCTATGGAAACTTTTCGAAGTTTCAGGCAAGTCTCATACTGATGTTTTGGTACGATTCTAAGATTTACGATATAACACACCATTTTAACAATATTGACCAACGTCAATATAAACATTTAAACTACATGTATGACATTTTATTCACATAGGTTCCCCTTTTATTAAAAATGCATTAAAATTTAGATCGCTTCAATATAAATGAAGTTGATGAAAATTGAATTGTTTTTAAGTATTTACATGCACAAATGTTAAATGTCTATAATCGATTTTAAATGAACAAACTTAATGTGCACTTTGTTGTACAACACTGGAATTGTAAATTTTAATCTCAAGACAATGATGCAGGTTCATTTATACAAATGACAGCGTGAATCAATATCAACGAAATATAACTGGGATATCTGGCTTTTAATGCATATGGTTATAAAAAAGGCTTAGTATCGGGTTTCTTTCACCTGGCAGAAGCGAATAACCGGTCGTTGTTCTCTGGATGTAAATAACTACCAGGTGGATACCAACCTTACTGTGCCCGAGGAGGTCATATATTTCTGTTATAACATTGCTAGCGTTTGGGTTTTCTATTTCTTCGTCGTTGAAGCGACTAATTATTGTTATAAGTGTTGCTAGCGTTACCTTCTTCAATTTATACTATGCGTTCTGCACGTGTTATTATACAATGATATACAGTGCAACCAAGTTTAAACCTGACCAATGACACCGATTATTTAGCAATTACAAACCACTTTCTAATCGTATTGTTTCAAACAGTCAAAAGTAACAAAATCATATAAGGTGTTAATTGACTCACGATATTGACAAACTTATAAATAAAAGATCATATGTGGAACTTTTCGTAAATGTTTCTGGTACATATTCATTTAAATATTATGTAAGCAAATACACAAATACATTGTGATAAGCTAGATCGGTGGTCAAATATTATTTTTCATTTGACAATTATGATAAAATTTCAAATTAAATAAAGAAAACGTGACAAGATAACTTAGTCTTAGAAAACTCACTTTTTGAATTGCAACTTTCTAGTTCATCATGCACCAATGCCGAATGAACATATTTTTAATATTGCCGAAAGTTCACCTCTTTATAATCTCATACAAAGTCCTTTATGGAAACTTTTCCTGAGCGTAAGTAAAAATGAGTAATGTAAAGTTTACGTTAATGCTTTTTTTGCTATGATGAACTACTTTGAACGCATTGCTAATGTTGTTTTGTTTTAATTTTCTTCAATAAAGTAGACGGAAGGGGCTGGAAAGTGGTTTTAGATATGATGGTAGCATAGTCTGTGACGAATACAAACACATAGCTGTACATGACCTTGAAGGTTGGGTATGACGTAAAATGATTGACCTTAGGTAATTTAATGTCCTAACCAATCTACATATTTCTCGCAAAAGCGGACTATTTACTAAAATTTACAAGATCTAAACACAATTGCGGAATATATTTGTACTTCAGCGCGTATCACAAATATTTATATATTTATATATCTTAAATTAGTAACACACCGATGCAGGCACTATGATATAATGCAATTGTAAATGATCTTTTACTACTCTCCAAAATTTATAAACATTTTTCCGGAAAAAGACACATGACTATTTATTCTGACATGTTCTATCGAAGCATTTATCAATAGACCTTTATCAGTACAAGTTTATTTGTTTATAAAGTTTATCGTCCCACCAACAGTATTTCAGTTATCTGGAGACGGCGTTCACCTGAAGCAGACATAGTGATGCCTTCACTGTGTAGGGTATGCCGTGAACTTCTGGCACAATACCACACCAAGTCACATTATCCTTACACTGGGTCAACCAGTCGTGAAACAACCCTCATATGTACTTGAACGTTAACAAGGAAGCTATACTATAACAATTTTAATGACTTTGGTATGACGCCGCCCTGGATCGAACTCGAGCCATCGCGTACCTGGAAAAAACGCACTTTTACCGATTGAGCTACCATGTCCAATACTATCAGTACAAGTTATTGTTTCATAATGCACTGACTGTTCTTCGACTTTTAACGTAAAAGGCAAAACAAAAATAGTAACTTTATACCACAATGTTTACATGTTAAGTTATTGAACAATAAAATATTGGTTCTAATGCAATTGCAATAATAATAATGGAAGATATTTTGAATGGATTTCTGCAGAAACTCAATAAAAATTAAACCGACGACTTTTCTTTTAACATGTTTTTGTTTTTCAAATTGAAAATCAAGCATCTAAAAATCCCCTACCCACCCCTTCGAAAAAATCTGGGAAATGTCAGTTGTTATTATAATTGTAGACAACAATAAACCTCTCTTGTATCTGAAATCAAATGGGGTTTTGTCATGGTGAGAAACAGTAAGCTCTCAGACTTGTCTTCATGCAAAATGTATGTGCTTTTGATAAAACCAACTTTCAATAAATCCTGATATTCTCGGCTGGGATGGATATATTATCTCGTAAGCCTGCCTAAAACTTTAGTTTATACAGTCATCCTCACAAGTCGACAAACGTATCCACTCAATAATATATACAACAACAATGGAAGCAAACATGGAACATATACACTATACACGATACTACTGTTTTCGCGCCGAAACTTCTAAAATTTCAATATATGTAGGAGGTCTGAATTCACACAGGAAGGACTTAATACTAACGCTTTTATTAAAGTAAGCAAAAAATGTTTATAAAGTCAACTAAAAGCTTACTTTAAACATTCATACGCATCTGGGAATGAGAAATGCCTTTGAAGTTAATGGTCTAAGCCGAAGATGTAAGGGACGTTAAAAGAACTGAAGAAATATACTACAGTCACTCAGTGTGTTAATATTACAAAAACAAAGTGTTAAATTAAACTCATTGTACATCAAAAGAAATATAATATATATAATATATAAGAAGTTAATGTTTATAAAAAAAGCGTTAATACATTTTTTTTTCGGATGAATCTTATATCGGAAGTATACTGTTATAAATTTTGTTTACACTTTTCTATATGACTTTGTATATTTCTGAGAATATCTATTTTACTGCGTAAAATTGACTTGCGGTTTAAGAAACATCATTGTCTAAAGCATATCTAAACATGCAAACCACTGACTGTGGTGCAGTTATAGATTGATGCCAGTCGTCATAAGAGACACAAATAATGGCGTGATTGTGTAATTTGCATGATAAATGTAGTGGCCTAAAATGTGTCCTGATAAATAATTCTTTCCCCTTCATTACGTTTCCGAATTAGCAAATGGTAATGTTAAACTACTGTAAAAAATGTTGCATAGTAATTGATTATTGCTTAATGCAGGGCGGATCTTTTATTAACCGGAAGTTTTAACTCGTGAGGTCATAAGCGTTGTTAAACCTATCTTCGGTCACAGTGTTTTAGATGTTTGGTAATTGGTAAGTAATGTTTGTTTTCATAGTTTTCTAGATATGCCGATTGTTTCAGGAGACGATGATCAGAAACATATTGAAGAAATGTAGTTAACCTCTATCATCATAATAATTGTCCACAAAGAAGCGACAATACAATTTATTATTTATGCAAATATATCGGTTTTCTTTTTATGGCTTGCATTTGAGAAACCCCATAGGAAGTGTCAGGTTATAGCTCTGTAAAACCGGTTTAAGGCGGTACCAAGGCGGTAACTGTTGAGTTTGCTCTTTTTGTTAATATGACTCATCACAGATTCGTTCTTTCTTTTACATGTGGCTTCCATGTACCTTTGTCCTGTGCCTTTTAAAACTTTGTTATATGCTGCAATGCTCATAGGAATTTGTAATATATTCTTATTCTTGGCCTATGTACACACATGCACAATTTCAATGTCATAGTAAGTTTTTTACTCTTCTGAACAATTTGCCGTCTGTCTATATGGCTGTAAATAAGTGTCGGATTCACATGGAAATAGCACAGGGCGTATCTTACCGGATAAAAATTATATAACATCAGGAGGACATCAATCTTCCGAAGAGAAGTACTATTATTTTCCTGCCAGGTCACAGCCATCTTTCTTTCTTGAAATTCTTTATTGATTTACATTTTCCTGTGAATGTCATAAGATGAATCAGCAGTCGAAACTTTAGCCGCGAGTGTCATGCTTATAAATAAAGGACATAAACAACATTAAGTCACTCAAAAGAGTTTTGTTTGAAATGGTATAACTGAGTCTGCATAATGGTAAATAGGCATGACACTAACTTATCACTTAAAATATCATTCAGAAATTCATTGCTGTTATTTTAGTAGGTAAAGATTTATTTTTAACAAAATTTTGCATAATTGTGCATCTATAATTTTAATAGACATGTATAAAAGTGTAATTGGTCTTGCCTATATGAGTTTGGTACGTTTATTCGTAGCAGTGTTGACAATTTTTTAAATATTAATTTAAACAGTCGACACACTCTGGTCATGATCATGAATCGAAAGGGCTTTTTACATTAAGGCATATATAATTCTGTACTTTTGGTGAAGACAATGATCGTATTTAACTGTGGCTTCAAATAATATGGAAAATCACATATTCTGTAGAAAAAAACACACATCAATATGGTCTGATTTCTAATGGATCAGCTTTTTGGAACACTTGAAATATGATGTCAAAAATTAAATGCTGTTTTAAAAGCGAAAAACATCCACCGAAGATATTGATATATCAAGAGTAATCAATATACCTACACGATAAAAGCAAAAAGCAAATTACAATTGATATGCATGGAAACCTACTAAATTACTCAAACCGCAGATACTTTAAACGTATTGAAATCGAGTAGTAAACTGGAAAAAAGGAAACAAATCTTCCGTTTCATATATGGTACATTTACATGTAAGAATCAGGCGTGTTCTTTGTGTTAATACATGTAGTACGATTGAGAGGTACTTGTTAAAACCTTATTTCATACATTTGACTTACTGTATTGACGGCTATGCACCTCAAAGAGGACACTACGACAAACATATAACTAAAATACAAATTCAACTTTTCACCAAGGTACCATTAAGCATTTAGCTTGCTTATATATTAAACATTGTATTAATTTGATATGAAGTAATACAGGGCGCTGTTTAATTTGTTACTGTATTTCTAAAAGGTTTCATTTTCACACACATATTTCGTGTTTTGTTTTAATCATAACGGCATCAACGCTACAAGGCACAGTTTTGTTTATATTAATTACCACACCTGCAACACAAATTTATCTTGTGTATAGTTTGGAACTACAATAATAATTTCCATACATAAACTGCTTTGACGAAGAAGTCTGCATATTGCATGTAGTTAATCAATCTGTGATTACACATTCAGTTTTGTGATTATACCTTTGATTGTACAAGCCGTTGCTATAAAGTAAAACATAGCGTGTGTCGTTCGGAATTAATGTCAAAACATATCTGTAACCGATTGGTCATCTTGAAAACTCCCATTTATCCCTATGAGAGTTAAACAGGACACGTCTGAGGATAGAATTACTGATTGGCAAATTGCGTGTGATTGGAAATTGTACATGGGAATTTTACGTGCTGTAGTTATTATAAATGGATTTGCAAAATTTCAACTCGATTCCTATATTTGCCCGTTCAATATCCATGAAACAAATATTTCAATATTTAAGATAGTAATCAACCTGATGCATTTAATCAAATGTTTATTACCCAAAATGTTATTTTGCACAACAAAACGTATTTAACATTATGTGTTATACCTAGTCAATTGTTATTTCACGTTTCAGCTCACAGGTAATGTGAATTATATTCATAAATGTAATTAAAATATAAAAATCACTTTATCATCTAAAGGTTTCGGCATTACAAATGTTAGTTACGACCTTAACTCCTTAATATTGTATTGCTTAGTTAATTAAAGAAAGGATTGATTTTAAACAGTATTTTGTAAAGAAGCAGAAATGGTCATCTGAACGCATAGCATATTACATTGAGTAATTCTGAACCAATACTTGCACTGTTTTTATTTCAAGAATTATAATGGAAGTGAAGTCGTTAAACTCTATCACACGGCAAGAAGCTGTTTATCCAGCTGACTTTAAGGCTTGAAGTAGCAGGCACCAATAAAGTAGCTGTTTATCCAGCTGACTTTAAGGCTTGAAGTAGCAGGCACTAATAAAGTAGCTGTTTATCCAGCTGACTTTAAGGCTTGAAGTAGCAGGCACGAGTAAAGTAGCTGTTTATCCAGCTGACTTTTAGGCTTGAAGTAGCAGGCACTAATAAAGTAGCTGTTTATCCAGCTGACTTTAAGGCTTGAAGTAGCAGGCACTAATAAAGTAGCTGTTTATCCAGCTGACTTTAAGGCTTGAAGTAGCAACCACCAATAAAGAAGCTGTTTATCCAGCTGACAATAAGGCTTGAAGTAGCAGGCACCAATAAAGAAGCTGTTTATCCAGCTGACTTTAAGGATTGAAGTAGCAGGCACTAATAAAGACGCTATTTATCCAGCTAACGTTAAGGATTGAAGTAGCAGGCACTAATAAAGAAGCTGTTCATCCAGCTGACTTTAAGGATTGAAGTAGCAGGCACTAATAAAGATGCTATTTATCCAGCTAACGTTAAGGATTGAAGTAGCAGGCACTAATAAAGAAGCTGTTCATCCAGATGACTTTAAGAAATCCGGTCGTTTATGTTGGCGAATACTTGGCAGACTGATGTTAATATGAATATTGTCAAATCTAGCAAATCTTCACAAGATGCTACGCATTTATTCTTTACTGATCATGTTGTTCTTGATTCAAAGTTAATTTCACTTATAATCAACCATGTTTGTGTAATTTTTATAATCGAAATGATACCCCTTTCTTTGCTAAACACTATGTGGACATTATATTTCAATGACGTCACTACTATCATCATAACTAATCAAAGAAAATATCAGCGCTTTGACATTTTGTATTCAAAAAGATCGATTTTCTTTTTATTGCTTGCATTTGAGGAACCCATCCGGAAGTGCGAGGTTAGAGCTCTGTAAAACCGGTTTAAGAACCCCAGATGGCCCGTATTGGCGACCGACCGTTCCAAGGCGGTAACTGTCGGGTTAGCTCTTTTCGTTAAATGACTCCTAAAAAAAATTGTTGCTTTTCACTTGGCCTTCAAGTGAAATACCTTTGTCCTGTGCCTTTTCGGAGTTTGGTATATGTTGCAATGCTCATAGGACCTTTCATATATCCTTATTATTACCATTATAAAAAGTGTTGATTTATTGTGTGTTTGCTATTGTATTTATTCATTGTTTGCATACAATTCTAATTGTCCTTGAATACATACATAAGATAAAGTAAACAGCGTGTTTGAAACACAGTATTATTTTAGATGACACAATTTGCACAGAATCAGGGTCTGTTTCAACGATAAAAGAAAAGAAAAGAAATCAAAACACTTAAAACGGAGGCTACAGGACAATTGTACAAACATGTATACTGCATTATTGTAAAGACCGATAAATGTCAGATTCTTAGCAGATGTTGTAATTTTAGAAGTTGACCTCTTTCCTTGTTTTTGGCCTGAATCCAATCGAAAATGTGGATTTATCTTCCATTTCGGAGTTCCTGTTGGAATAATCCTAATAAATAATGTATCTAGACGTACTCTCCTTCAGTCGTGTCTGATGACATCGCTCTTACTGCGTAATCAATTACAATTTACCATACATTCCATTGATAAATAAATGTATGATTATCTTAATTCCATGTTTATAAAAACAGGCACTCTTTTCTGGCATTTGCGTTTGTGTTGCTATTTTGCAATTAAGACATGTTACTTAGGCTGTCTACGTCAACCATTCAATATCGTGCGATATGTCGTAAATAATATCCTTGAGAGTTTATAGTGAAAATGCAAAGCAGTATAAGAAAGTATCTACAGTAATGTGTCACTGGAATATTTATATTTTCGAGGAAGATTCAATTGAAGGATCTGTTGAGTGTAAAGATTGTTGTAAAGTCGTTTATGATCCTTCCACACAATTATGGCTATCATTTAAACAGACACTAAAAACTTAGACAAATGTAGGAACTCTAGATTGTAAATCGTCGTGTTATAATATACACAATGTATTCAGTCGTCTATATAACAAATATTTAACATATGCTTGTTTTAAAAAGCTAAATACATTAACATATGTTAAAAGTATAGACAATCCATAAACATCATTACATAAAGTTTCTTTTTTTATTTTTAGAAAGCAAATCCCATGTGCAATCCATTTATTTATGCATGGTCAAATATTAAGCAAAATGCACCTGCTTTAGAGTTGCTTATTTTAAGCTTGACAGTGTATATTAAATGCATCGTTAAACTTATTCTGGCTAACGTAATGTTGTCTTGATAAAGTCTGAAACGTTGATCTATAACAAAAGCAGAAATGATCTTAATCAATAAGAATATATGACAAAGTCCTATGAGCATTGCAACATATACCAAACACCGAAAAGGCAAAGAACAAAGGTATTTCACATCCAAGCCAAGCGAAAAGTAAGAACACATTTGTGATGAGTCATTTAACGAAAAGAGCAAACCCGACAGTTACCGCCTTGGAACGGTCAGTCGGCAATATGGACCGACTGGGGTGCTTAAACCGATTTTACAGAGCTATAACCTCGCACTTCCTGACGAGTCTCTCAAATGCATGCAATGAAAACAAAAACGATCTTTTTGAATACAAAATGTCCAAGCGCTGATATTTTCTATAAGTTATTACGAAAGTAGTGACGTCATTGAAAGATAATGTCCACATATTGTTAAGAAAAGAAAATGGTATTATTTCGATTTGAAAAAACTACACAGAAATGGTTGACTATTAAAGAAATTAACTTTCTGAATCATGAACAAACATGACCAGAGACGAATAACTGGTTGTAGCATTAATCAAGGCATAATTATTATTTTCATCAGGTTAGATTTAATTTTAATATACTGATACAAAAAAGCTTTAAGCAGATTTTCTTATGGAATCAAACTTGCTACACGAACTACTATCAGAGAGCTGTTTTTCAATATGATTTTTCCAAGGCGGTAACTGCTTCTTTTCTTGTTGTGTGTTAACTCTCGTCTCTGTGTTTTTGTCACTTTTACATTTACATTGTTTGCCTTTGTCTAAATGAAGTTCCGATTTATTTATAAAGAACAGTAATGCTTACAAGGCCTTTTCAAATTTTCCTATTGCTACATAAACTACTTCTACCAGAAATGCATGAAGATTATGATTATCAGAATTAAAGCTGAAGGTGACTAACAGATTTATGATTATGTAGACCTATGAAACCTTTCGGCTTTTTTAAAATCTAATAATGAAAAACAAATACATGTTGGACAAGTAATGTGTATAGACATATTTAAATGTTAACGGTTAGGCACAGTGGCTGTATTAAAAAGAAAATATGTTCTGTGACATGAAGGCCATGACATTTCTCCTCTAACTGTGTGATACAAAGGGTTTTCTCTGGCACTAAGAAATGATTCAGACGTTCATGAGAGTCTGTCCATTTACTAAAGTTGTATATAAGATTTTACGTGTTTTCATTTAATAAGCATACTTTCAGTATAACGCGTTGACAATTACATAAAAACTAGGGTTTAGCGAATGGACAGACATATATGTACAAGCAACAAATAAATGACAAGATAAAGAAGTAACTTTGCAAAGCATTTCTACCGAAAATCATTATCATGCCGTCTATAAAGCAAGTGATGCCACATTGATGAGTACATATATGAACAAGAGCTCTTGTGACATAAAAAAAGTTTTCTAGTAAGATAACTTCAGTTGTATAACAATAAGATATTACTTTAAGCGACGAAAGCATGGAGAAACGCGGCAAAAATAGAAGTTTGGAACAACATAAGACAATCAACGAAATAGCAACGAGATTGTTAATAAGAGAGAGAGAGACAGAGAGATACAGAGAGACAGAGACAGACAGACAGAGACAAAGAGACAGAAGAAAGAGACAGACATACAGACAGACAGACAGACAGACAGACAGACAGACAGACAGACAGAGACAGACAGAGACGAGAGGGACGAGAAAAAATGTTATGCAGGGAATTGAAATATATATATATATATATATATATTATATATATATATATATATATATATATATATATATATATATATATCTGTTTATATATATTCTTAGAGCGCCGCTCTACAAAGTACCATTTTTCCTGCGCCTAAAACCAGAGGCTATAATACTAACCATTTCCCAACCCTTAACTGTCACGGAAGTAAATTGATACGTAATATGTCTGTCTGTACATCAGCTAGACTGCGGGTCGGTTTCACTAGACGGTTCAATATCACAACGACTTAACTGACCAGACGTAGTAAAACGTTAATTTTCCCTCTCTTAAGAGAATGTCTACTGTTATAATATTGCAGGGCATTCTTCTAGATAATTTAATAGAATATTCATGCATGGATTCAATTTAAGCAACAAAAGTAGAATTGTGCGTTAATTTGCGACATTGTCTGATAACGTGAGTAATGTATATGTATATAATATATAGGGTAAAGGGTGTGGTGTTTTACAAATATCCGAAGAAACTTAACGTTACTTGACGTCTTGTGAATGGAAAAAAAAATGTATATTAGACATGGCTCTTTAATTGTTCCCTAGGTTTCTTTATGAGCAGTTAAACAGTTTTGTTTGTTTATGTATGTTATTATCTTTAGACTTATTTACCAAAAAGACTCAATAATAAATAACATTCTACTGGTTGGAATCCATATAGGTACATATTATCAAAAGATTAATCCAATGTAAACATACTTGTCTATCTACTGTCTTATTGCACTCAATGCCAATTTGTAATTATAACTTCTCATCACTTTTAAAAAACTAATAAACTATTTAGAATACATATGTTTTACACAAATACCTTATAATCTTTATGGAGAGAGAGAGAGAGAGAGAGAGAGAGAGAGAGAGAGAGAGAGAGGGAGACAAGGGAGCAGAGAAAGAAAGTAAGAGAGAGAGAGAGAGAGAGAGAGAGAGAGAGAGAGAGAGAGAGAGAGAGAGACGTTGTGTCATTGTCACCAACAACGCACATGTATATTACCCTTAACGTATCATTTGGATGAAAACAATCAGTCTTGGAAACTTTTTTTAAAAGGAGCAGCCAATTTATATAGTTATATTGCTGGTTCATCAGACGCCCGGCCGAGTTAGATAATACTACAAAGTCTATCAAAACATAAAAATGAGTAATTTGAAAATATCATTAAAACGCGTCGGGGAATGGAAAATTGAATGTCAGTTATTTGTTAAACAGACAAATAATTTTTACTCGTTGAAGGTGTTACGTTACAAAGAAAATTGAAATACAGATAAGAAATGTACTGATGCTGGTAAATTTAAGAATTTGCTGTTTTCTTTCATTAAGTGTCACTTAAATGTATTTGTCATTGTTGCTTAAACGCAATGTCCTCGGATATTTTAGTTCTTGAAGAAATAGATATAGAAGAGACTCGATACTGACATAATTTTGCTGTATTGGTTCACTCCCATTGACGTAAATACGTCATCGATCACCTCGCAAATAAAAACAGTCCGACCAATTAATGCTTGTCGGGTTTAGAGCGCTGTGTTTATGACGACGTTATATCATTGGCGACTTAAGTTACAAATGAATGTATTTTCACTCCGGGTAATGGATAAAACTCTCTTTTCTCATCTTGGGATGAAATGCAATTAATTCATTGCGAATAGGCATTCAAATGCTATTTTTGGTTTCGAGGGGTAGACATATTATACACATGCATTTACTACTGTAATAAAGACAAAAATGTAATTTATTTATATGGCAACAGGTTGTTAAAATCTGGTTAACCTTCTTTCATCCTTTGACCAGGGCTACATATTACCAGTAATACATCCGTTGAATATTGAAAAGATTTAAACCAACAGATACACGAAAATCAAGGTACTTCCTCATTATCATTAATCCGTCAATGAAATTAGCAACATGAAATAAGTACAGTTTTACCGATAAGAAAAATCTAATAGAAAACATTTATAACCGTATAAACAAAGTAATCTTTACTTAAGCTGTGATATTGCAAACCGAATAATAATGGATAAGGCATACATAAAGACAAAAACAATGAAGACACAGAACCATGTTTTTTAAGCACAATAGTCACGCTAAATTTAAAAAAATATATATGTGAAAAGAAGTTTAATTCTCTGTTCAGTAAACATTACTGTCGACAAGGTCTCTCAAAAGTATGTTGCAATGTCTTTTTGCCATTATTCCGGTTGTTGAGAAGAGTCTCTCAGATGGGACGGATGAAGTAGGTATTGCTGACAGTCTCCGTGTAACCAAGGCATCTTTCGGTACCTTCTTCCTTCCACAAGCAGATCTGTTCATAATTTTTATAGGATTTTCGGGGACACAATCAAAGACCATCTGTATAGTTATCGTTTGTGTTGTAGCATCTTACTGACATAAGTGTGGTCATGTTGGTGACGTCTTTCAAATTATATTGGTGAAGGACGACCGCAAACATGCCAGGATAAATATCAGCGCACAAAAGTCCAGGTGTTGGAAGTCGCCAAATTCTGCCACGAGCGGCGCTGTAGCCCACGTGGTTTCAGGCTACTGAGTTACAGACTTAGCTTTAATTTCTCGGCTACGGAGAGTAATATAAATACATAGTACAATACATGTGTAATATTTCTAGAAGAAGAAAATATTATGTATAGATATTTTACTCTGACTAGGCATAATAGAGGTTTTTTCAACAATGTGTGCTAAATAGGGTTTTGTCTAATGCACTTTAGCTGTTATGGTTGTAGTAGAAAATGATCAATTTTGCATAAGGTACAGCACACAGCGCAATTAACACCGATTTCCAACAACAAGATTTTGACTAGTTATAATAATAATGGCAACAATTCAGATTAATTTTAAACCTTTACCATTGTAAGCATACTAATTGTTGACCATATAATCCAATTAAATATGGACATTTTCATAAGGTTTGATAAAATTTGCCTATTTGCGTTTCACTCTTCAATTTGGAATACAAAATAATAGTTTCTAATGTTGTGTAAGCATGAACACACTAAGTCTGTGTTGATTAAGTATACATTAAAACAATAAATCTACAAAATAAACTAATCCTCAAATAAGTAAAAGTTCCTGATGGAGCGAAAGATACGAGGGCTGGCAAAAAACTGGCTTGATTAACATCTTTGTTTGTTAACAGTAAACAACACAGGAACCATGTTCACGAGTGTTCGTTATACGTCGAAGATATCCAAAAGGCACGTTCATTACTTTTGGGATAGGCTTCTATATATTCTTCTCGTTGTTACATTGTCTGGGGATTTGATGAAGTGTCGAAGATGCATCACTAATTGTAGTCATTTTGTTACAGAAATGTCGCATCCTAAAGGTCATATGTTGTTTTTCCATATAGACTGTCATGAGTCCTATGTAAAGAATCATGTATGATATTTATATTAAGCACGTCATAAAAAAAACTGGTATAATAAGAAGAAGTAAATATTTTGATGTTAAGTAAAAGAAATCGTCTTTTTTATCTGATAGGAAACTGGATAACAAATCATCTGTGGAACAGATATTTCTTGTTGTTTTATTGTTTATGAGTGTCCGTAAACATCGATATCGAGCTGAACAATAATTATATGATGATTGTCAACACTAGACATTTTTCTGCCCTGGATCTTCGAGGTAAGCAGACTCTACAATATATACTCATACGGACACAACGACATATTCTTATATGAGCTAACGCAAATGAATATTCAAATATAACATATTTATCATGTTCGTGAATAAATCATATATATATATGTTCTCTGGATGTAAATAACTACCAGGTGGATACCAACCTTACTGTGCCCGAGGAGGTCATATATTTCTGTTATAACATTGCTGGCGTTTGGGTTTTCTATTTCTTCGTCGTTGAAGCGACTAATTAATGTTATAATGTTGCTAGCGTTACCTTCTTCAATTTATACTATGCGTTCTGCACCTGACCAAAGACACCGATTATTTAGCAATCACAAACCACTTTCTAATCGTATTGTTTTAAACAGTCAAAAGTAACAAAATCTTATGAGGTGTTAATTGACTCCCGATATTGACAAACTTATAAATAAAAGATCATATGTGGAACTTTTTGTGAATGTTTCTGGTACATATACATTTAAATATTATGGTAAGCAAATACACACATACATGGTGATAAGCTAGATCGGTGGTCAAATATTACTTTTCATTTGACAATTATGATAAAATTTCAAATTAAATAAAGAAAATGTGACAAGATAACTTAGTGTTAGAAAACTCACTTTTTGAATTGCAACTTTATAGTTCATCATGCACCAATGCCGAATGAAAATATTTGTAATATTGCCGAAAGTTAATCTCTTTATAATCTCATACAAAGTCCTTTTTGAAAACTTTTCCTTAGCGTAAGTAAAAAATGAGTAACGTAAAGTTTACGTTAATGCTTACCTTTGCTATGATGAATAACATTGAACGTATTGCTTATGTTGTTTTGTATTAATTTTCTTCAATAAAGTAGACGGAAGGGACTGGAAAGTGGTTTTAGATATGATGGTAGCATAGTCTGTGACGAATATGGCTGTACATGACCTTGAAGGTTGGATATGACGTAGAAATGATTGACCTTAGGTAATTTAATGTCCAACCCAATCTACATATTACTCGCAAAAGCGGACTACTTACTAAAATTGTGTATGTGCACGATCTAAACACAATTGCGGAATATATTTGTAAATCAGCGCGTATCACGAATATTTATATATTTATATATCTTAAATTAGTAACACACCGATGCAGGCAGTATGATATAATGCAATTGTAAATGATCTTTTGCTACTCTTCAAAATTTATAAACATTTTTCCGGAAAAAGACACAAGACTATTTATTCTGACATGTTCTATCGAAGCATTTATCAATAGACCTTTATCAGTACAAGTTTATTTGTTTATAAAGTTTATCGTCCCACCAACAGTATTTCAGTTATCTGGAGACGGCGTTCACCTGAAGCAGACATAGTGATGCCTTCACTGTGTAGGGTATGCCGTGAACTTCTGGCACAATACCACACCAAGTCACATTATCCCTACACTGGGCCAACCAGTCGTGAAACGACCCTCATATGTACTTGAACGTTAACAAGGAAGCTTTACTATAACCAATTTAATGACTTTGGTATGACGCCGCCCTGGATCAAACTCAGGCCCTCGCGTACCTGGAAACGCCCCTCTACCAATTGAGCTACCATGTCCAATACTATCAGTACAAGTTATTGTTTCATAATGCACTGACTGTTCTTCGACTTTTAACGTAAAAGGCAAAACAAAAATAGTAACTTTATACCACAATGTTTACATGTTAAGTTATTGAACAATAAAATATTGGTTCTAATGCAAATGCAATAATAATAATAGAAGATTATTTGAATGGATTTCTGCAGAAACTCAATAAAAATTAAACCGACGACTTTTCTTTTAACATGTTTTTGTTTTTCAAATTGAAAATCAAGCATCTAAAAATCCCATACCCACCCCTTCGAAAAAGTCTGGGAAATGTCAGTTGTTATTATAATTGTAGACAACAATAAACCTCTCTTGTATCTGAAATCAAATGTGGTTTTGTCATGGTGAGAAACAGTTAGCTCTCAGACTTGTCTTCATGCAAAATGTATGTGTTTTTGATAAAACCAACTTTCAATAAATCCTGATTTTCTCGGCTGTGATTTATATATTATCTCGTAAGCCTGCCTAACGCTTAAGTTTATACAGTCATCCTCATAATTCGACAAACGTATCCACTCAATAATATATACAACAACAATGGAAGCAAACATGGAACATATACACTAAACACGATACTACTGTTTTCGCATCGAAACGTCCAAAATTTCAATAAATGTAGGAGTCTGAATTCGCACAGGAAGGCTTAATGCAAACGCTTTTATTAAAGTAAGCAAAAAATGTTAATAAAGTGAACTAAAAGCTTACTTTAAACATTCATACGCATCTGGGAATAAGAAATACCTTTAAGTTAATGGTCTATGCCGAAGATGTAAGGGACGTTAAAAGAACTGAAGAAATATACTACAGTCACTCAGTGTGTTAATATTACTAAAACAAAGTGTTAAATTAAACTCATTGTAAATCAAAAGAAATATAATATATATAATATATAAGAAGTTAATGTTTATTAAAAAGCATTAATACATTTTTTTCGGATGAATGTTATATCGGAAGTATACTGTTTTAAATCTTGTTTATGCTTTTCTATATGACTTTGTATATTTCTTAGAATATCTATCTTACTGCGTAAAATTGACTTGCGGTTTAAGAAACATCATTGTCTAAAGCACATTTAAACCTGCAAACCACTGACTGTGGTGCAGTTATAGATTGGTGCCAGTCGTCATAAGAGACACAAATAATGGCGTGATTGTGTAATTTGCATGATAAATGTAGTGGCCTAAAATATGTCCTGATAAATAATTCTTTGCCCTTCATT
This sequence comes from Sinonovacula constricta, assembly GCA_007844125.1. Lineage (NCBI taxonomy): Eukaryota > Metazoa > Mollusca > Bivalvia > Cardiida > Solecurtidae > Sinonovacula > Sinonovacula constricta. The sequence continues at coordinate 43,009,811 of CM017572.1, read as the reverse complement.
ACGTTTCCGAATTAACACATGGTAATGTTAAACTACTGTAAAAATTGTTGCATAGTAATTGATTATTGCTGAATGCAGGGCGGATCTTTTATTAACCGGAAGGTTTAACTCGTGACGGTCCTAAGCGTTGTTAAACCTCTCTTCGGTCACAGTGTTTTAGATGTTTGGTCACTGGTAAGTAATGTTTGTTTTCATAGTTTTCTAGATATGCCGATTGTTTCAGGAGATGATTATCAGAAATATATTGAAGAAATGTTAGTAAACTTCTATCACCATAATAGTTGTCCACAAAGAAGCGACAATACAATTTATTATTTATGCAAATATATCGGTTTTCTTTTTATTGCTTGCATTTGAGAAACCCCATAGGAAGTGTCAGCTTATAGCTCTGTAAAACCGGTTTAAGGCGGTACCAAGGCGGTAACTGTTGAGTTTGCTCTTTTTGTTAATATGACTCATCACAGATTTGTTCTTTCTTTTACATGTGGCTTCCATGTACCTTTGTCCTGTGCCTTTTTAAAACTTTGTTATATGCTACAATGCTCATAGGAATTTGTAATATATTCTTATTCTTGGCCTATGTACACACATGCACACATGCACAATTTCAATGACATAGTAAGCTTTTCACTCTTCTGAACAATATGCCGTCTGTCTATATGGCCTGTAAATAAGTGTCGGATTCACATGGAAATAGTACAGGGCGTACCTTACCGGATAAAAATTATATAACATCAGGTAGGACATCAATCTTCCGAAGAGAAGTACTATTATTTTCCTGCCAGGTCACAGCCATCTTTCTTTCTTGAAAGTTTTTTTTTTCTATTCTTTATTGATTTACATTTTCCTGTGAATGTCTTAAGATGAATCAGCATAAGTCGAAACTTTAGCCGCGAGTGTCATGCTTATAAATAAAGGATATTAACTACATTTAGTCACTCAAAAGAGTTTTCTTTGAAATGGTATAACTGAGTCTGCATAATGGTAAATGGGCATAACATTAACTTATCACTTAAAATATCATTAACAAATTCATTGCTGTTATTTTAGTAGTTGAAAAGATTATTTATATAATTCTGTACTTTTGGTGAAGACAATGATCGTATTTAACCGTGGCTTCAAATTATATGGAAAATCACATATTCTCTAGAAAAAAGACACATATCAATATGATCTGATTTCTAATGGATCAGATTTTTGGACAACTTGAAATATGATGTCAAAAATTAAATGTTGTTTCAAACGTGAAAAACATCCACCGAAGATATTGATATATCAAGAGTAATCAATATACCGACACGATAAAAGCAAATTACAATTGATATGCATGGAAACCTACTAAATTACTCAAACGCAGATACTTTAAACGTATTGAAATCGAGTAGTAAACTGGAAAAAAAGGAAACAAATCTTCCGTTTCATATATGGTACATTTACATTAAAGAATCAGACGTGTTTTTTTATGTTAATACATGTAGTAACGGTTGAGAGGTACTTGTTAAAACCTTATTTCATACATTTGACTTCTGTATTGACGGCTATGCACCTCAAAGAGGACACTACTACAAACATATAACTAAAATACAAATCCAACTTTTCTCCAAGGTAACATTAAGCATTTACTTGCTATATATTTAACATTGTTTTAATTTGATATAGAGTAATACAGGAAACTTTTTAATTTGTTACGGCATTTCTAAAAGGTTTCATTTTCACACACATACTTCGTGTTTTGTTTTAATCATAACGGCATCAACGCTACAAGGCACAGTTTTGTTTATATTAATTACCACACCAGTCAACACAAATCTATCTTGTGTATAGTTTGGAACTACAATTTTAATTTCCATACATAAACTGCTTTGACGAAGAAGTCTGCATATTGCATGTAGTTTATTCAATCTGTGATTACACATTCAGTTTTGTGATTATACCTTTGATTGTACAAGCCGTTGCTATAAAGTAAAACATAGCGTGTGTCGTTCGGAATTAATGTCAAAACATATCTGTAACCGATTGGTCATCTTGAAAACTCCCATTTATCCCTATGAGAGTTAAACAGGACAGGTCTGAGGATAGAATTACCGATTGGCAAATTGCGTGTGAATGGAAATTGTACATGGGAATTTTACGTGCTGTAGTTATTATAAATGGATTTTATCCATTTGCAAAATATCAACTCGATTCCTATATTTGCCCGTTCAATATCCATGAAACAAATATTTCAATATTTAAGATAGTAATCAACCTGATGCATTTAATCAAATGTTTATTACCCAAAATGTTATTTTGCAGAACAAAACGTATTTAACATTATGTGTTATACCTAGTCAATTGTTATTTCACGTTTCAGCTCACAGGTAATGTGTATTATATTCATAAATGTAATTAAAATATAAAAATCATTTTATCATCTAAAGGTTTCGGCATTACAAATGTTAGTTACGACCTTAACTCCTTAATATTGTATTGCTTAGTTAATTAAAGAAAGGATTGATTTTAAACAGTATTTTGTAAAGAAGCAGAAATGGTCATCTGAATGCATGGCATATTACATTGGGTGATTCTGAACCAATACTTGCACTGTTTTTATTTCAAGAATTATAATGGAAGTGAAGTCGTTAAACTCTATCACACGGCAAGAAGCTGTTTATCCAGCTGACTTTAAGGCTTGAAGTAGCAGGCACTAATAAAGTAGCTGTTTATCCAGCTGACTTTAAGGCTTGAAGTAGCAGACACCAATAAAGTAGCTGTTTATCCAGCTGACTTTAAGGCTTGAAGTAGCAGGCACTAATAACGAAGCTGTTTATCCAGCTGACTTTAAGGCTTGAAGTAGCAGGCACCAATAAAGTAGCTGTTTATCCAGCTGACTTTAATGCTTGAAGTAGCAGGCACTAATAAATTAGCTGTTTATCTAGCTGACTTTAAGGCTTGAAGTAGCAAGCACCAATAAAGAAGCTGTTTATCCAGCTGACTTTAAGGCTTGAAGTAGCAGGCACCAATAAAGTAGCTGTTTATCCAGCTGACTTTAAGGCTTGAAGTAGCAGGCACCAATAAAGTAACTGTTTATCCAGCTGACTTTAAGGCTTGAAGTAGCAGGCACCAATAAAAAAGCTGTTTATCCTGCTGACTTTAAGGATTGAAGTAGCAGGCACTAATAAAGAAGCTATTTATCCAGCTGACTTTAAGGATTGCAGTAGCAGGCACTAATAAAGAAGTTATTTATCCAGCTAACGTTAAGGATTGAAGTAGCAGGCACTAATAAAGAAGCTGTTCATCCAGCTGACTTTAAGAAATCCGGTCGTTTATGTTGGCGAATACTTGGCAGACTGATGTTAATATGAATATTGTCAAATCTAGCAAATCTTCACATAAACAGGATGCTACGCATTTACTCTTTACTGATCATGTTTTTCTTGATTCAAAGTTAATTTCACTTATAATCAACCATGTTTGTGTAATTTTTATAATCGAAATGATACCCCTTTCTTTGCTAAACACTATGTGGACATTATATTTCAATGACGTCACTACTTTCGTCATAACTTATCAAAGAAATAAAAGCGCTTTGACATTTTGTATTCAAAAAGATCGATTTTCTTTTTATTGCTTGCATTTGAGGAACCCATCCGGAAGTGCGAGGTTAGAGCTCTGTAAAAACGGTTTAAGCACCCAAGATAGCCCGTATTGGCGTTCCAAGGCGGTAACTGTTGGGTTTGCTCTTTTCGTTAAATGACTCATAAAAAAATTGTTGCTTTTCACTTGGCCTTCAAGTGAAATACCTTTGTCCTGTACCTTTTCGGAGTTTGGTATATATTGCAATGCTCATAGGACCTTTCATATATCCTTATTATCATTATTATAAAAAAGTGTTGATTTATTGTGTGTTTGCTATTGTATTTATTCATTGTTTGCATAAAATTCTAATTGTACTTGAATACATACATAAGATAAAGTAAACAGTGTGTTTGAAACACAGTATTATTTTTAGATGACACAATTTGCACAGAATCAGGGTCTGTTTCAACGGTAAAAGAAAAGAAAAGATAAAGTAAACAGTGTGTTTGAAACACAGTATTATTTTTAGATGACACAATTTGCACAGAATCAGGGTCTGTTTCAACGGTAAAAGAAAAGAAAAGAAATCAAAACACTTAAAACGGAGGCTACAGACAATAGAACAAACATGTATACTGCATTATTGTATAGACCGATTAATGTCAAATTCATTAGCAGATGTTGTAATTTTAAAAAGTGACCTCTTTCCTTGTATTTGGCCTGAATCCAATCGAAAATGTGGATTTATCTTCTATTTCTGAGTTCCTGTTGGAGTAATTCTGATAAATAATGTATCTAGATGTCCTCTCCTTCAGTCGTGTCTGATGACATCGCTCTCACTGCGTAATCAATTACAATTTACCATACATTCCATTGATAAATAAATGTATGATTATCTTGATTCCATGTTCTTGTCTTTTAAAGACTGTTTATAAAAACAGTCCCTCTTTCCTGGCATTTGCGTTTGTGTTGCTATTTTGCAATTAAGACATGTTACTTAAAGACTGTCTACGTCAACCATTCAATATCGTGCGATATGTCGTAAATAATATCCTTGAGAGTTTATAGTAAAAATGCAAAGCAGTATTAGAAATACAGTAATGTGTTACTGGAACATTTATATTTTCGAGGAAGATTTAACTGAAGGATCTGTTGAGTGTAAAGATTGCCGTAAAGTCGTTTATGATTCTTCCACACAAGGTTTTCCGCACAAGAAAACCTTTATGGCCATCATTTAAACAGACACTAAAGACTTAGACATATGTAGGAACTCTAGATTGTAAATCGTCGTGTTATAATATACACAATGTATTCAGTCGTCTATATTACAAATATTTAACTTATGCTTCTTTAAAAAAGCTAAATACATTAACATATGTTAAAAGTTTGTGTGTCAAAATTCGGTATTTCAAAACAATAACATTTACCATATTTATTTCCGATATCAAAGAATAGACAATCCATAAACATCATTACATAAAGTTACATTTTTATTTTAAGAAAGCAAATCCCATGTGCAATCCATCTATTTATGCATGGTAAAATATTAAGCAAAATGAACCTGCTTAAGACTTGCTTATTGTATTAGTTAATTTTACGTCACACATTTACATAGGAAAACGTAACAACACACATCGACAATAAGCAAGAAGTAGTTTTAGTTATTACAGGCACAGCTTTTGTTAAAGCTTTCAGTAATTGTCAATCTATGACAATAAAAACTATGTATCCTATACATTTCTGAAACGATAATAAATGATTTAAAAACAAATATAAATTGATTTGCGAGGCCTTTGTAGAAAAACGTATTTTAAGCTTTACAGTGTATATTAAATGCATTGTTAAGCTTATTCTGGCTTACGTAATGATGTCTTGATAAAGTCTGAAACGTTAATCTATAACCAAAGTAGAAATGACCTTTATCAATAAGAATATATGACAAAGTCCTATGAGCATTGCAACATATACCAAACTCCGAAAAGGCACAGAACAAAGATATTTCACATGCAAGCCGAGCGAAAAGTAAGAACAAATTTGTGATGAGTCATTTAACGAAAAGAGCAAACCCGACAGTTACCGCCTTGGAACGGTCAGTCGGCAATATGGACCGATAATGTCCACAAAGTGTTAAGAAAAGAATATAGTATTATTTCGATTTGAAAGTCTACACAAAAATGGTTGACTATTAAAGAAATTAACTTTCTGAATCATGAACAAACATGACATGAGACGAATAACTGGTTGTAGCATTAATCAAGGCATAATTATTATTTTCATCAGGTTAGATCTGATTTTAATATATGGATACAGTAAGGCTTTAAGCAGATTTTCTTATGGAATTAAACTTGCTATATGAACTACTATCAGAGAGCTGTTTTTCAAGATGCTTTTTTCCAAGGCGGTAACTGCTTCTTTTCTTGTTGTGTGTTAACTCTCGTCTCTGTGTTTTTGTCACTTTTACCTTTACATTGTTTGCCTTTGTCTAAATGAAGTTCCGATTTATATATAAAGAACAGTAATGCTTACAAGGCCTTTTCTAATTTTCCTATTGCTACATAAACTACTACATGTACTACCAGAAATGCATGAAGATTATGATTATCAGAAGCTGAAGGTGACTAACAGATTTATGATTATGTAGACCTATGAAACCATTCGGCTTTTTTTTATAAATCTAATGATCAAAAACAAGTGCATGTTGGACAAGTAATGTGTGTAGACATATTTAAATGTTAACGGTTAGGCACAATGGCTGTATTAAAAGAAAATATGTTCTGTGACATGAAGGCCATGACATTTCTCCTCTAACTGTGTGATACAAAGGGTTTTCTCTGGCACTTCGAAATGATTCAGACGTTCATGAGAGTCTGTCCATTTACTAAAGTTGTATATAAGATTTTACGTGTTTTCATTTAATAAGCATACTTTCAGTATAACGCGTTGACAATTACATAAAAACTAGGGTTTAGCGAATGGACAGACATATATGTACAAGCAACAAATAAATGACAAGATAAAGAAGTAACTTTGCAAAGCATTTCTACCGAAAATCATTATCATGCCGTCTATAAAGCAAGTGATGCCACATTGATGAGTACATATATGAACAAGAGCTCTTGTGACATAAAAAAAGTTTTCTAGTAAGATAACTTCAGTTGTATAACAATAAGATATTACTTTAAGCGACGAAAGCATGGAGAAACGCGGCCAAAATAGAAGTTTGGAACAACATAAGACAATCAACGAAATAGCAACGTGATTGTTAATAAGAGAGAGAGAGACAGAGAGATACAGAGAGACAGAGACAGACAGACAGAGACAAAGAGACAGAAGAAAGAGACAGACAGACATACAGACAGACAGACAGACAGACAGACAGACAGACAGACAGAGACAGAGAGGGACAGAGAGGGACAGAGAGCGACAGAAAAAAAGAAAATTTTTGGGAGAGGATTGAGAGACAGACATATAAACAGAGAGAAAGAGAGAGGAGAGAGAGGGAAAAGAAAAAATGTTATGCAGGGAATTGAAATATATATATATATATATATATATATATATATATATATATATATATATATATATATATATATATATATATATATATATGTTTATATATATTCTTAGAGCGCCGCTCTACAAAGTACCATTTTTCCTGCGCCTAAAACCAGAGGCTATAATACTAACCATTTCCCAACCCTTAACTGTCACGGAAGTAAATTGATACGTAATATGTCTGTCTGTACATCAGCTAGACTGCGGGTCGGTTTCACTAGACGGTTCAATATCACAACGACTTAACTGACCAGACGTAGTAAAACGTTAATTTTCCCTCTCTTAAGAGAATGTCTACTGTTATAATATTGCAGGGCATTCTTCTAGATAATTTAATAGAATATTCATGCATGGATTCATTTTAAGCAAGAAAAGTAGAATTGTGCGTTGATTTGCGACATTGTCTGATAACGTGAGTACTGTATATTTATATAATATATAGGGTATAGGGTGTGGTGTTTTACAAATATCCGTAGGAACTTTACGTTACTTGACGTCTTGTGAATGGAAAAATAATGTATATTAGACATAACTCTTTAATTGTTTCCTATGTTTCTTTATGAGCAGTTAAACAGTTTTGTTTGTTTATATATGATATTATCTTTAAACTTATTTACCAAAAAGACTCAATAATAAATAACATTCTACTGGTTGGAATCCATATAGGTACATATTATCAAAACATCAATCCAATGTAAACATACTTGTCTATCTACTGTCTTAATGCACTCAATGCCAATTTGTAATTATAACTTCTCATCACTTCTAAAAAACTAATAAACTATTTAGAATACATATGTTTTTACACAAATACCTTATAATCTTTATGGAGAGAGAGAGAGAGAGAGAGAGAGAGAGAGAGAGAGAGAGAGAGAGAGAGAGAGAGGAGACAAGGGAGCAGAGAAAGAAAGTAAGAGAGAGAGAGAGAGAGCATTGTGTCATTGTCACCAACAACGCACATGTATATTACCCTTAACGTATCATTTGGATGAAAACTAGTCAGTCTTGGAAACTTTTTTTAAAAGGAGCAGCCAATTTATATAGTTATATTGCTGGTTCATCAGACGCCCGGCCGAGTTAGATAATACTACAAAGTCTATCAAAATATAAAAATGAGTAATTTGAAAATATCATTAAAACGCGTCGGGGAATGGAAAATTGAATGTCAGTTATTTGTTAAACAGACAAATAATTTTTACTTGTTGAAGGTGTTACGTTACAAAGAAAATTGAAATACAGATAAGAAATGTACTGATGCTGGTAAATTTAAGAATTTGCTGTTTTCTTTCATTAAGTGTCACTTAAATGTATTTGTCATTGTTGCTTAAACGCAATGTCCTCGGATATTTTAGTTCTTGAAGAAATAGATATAGAAGAGACTAGATACTGACATAATTTTGCTGTATTGGTTCACTCCCATTGACGTAAATACGTCATCGATCACCTCGCAAATAAAAACAGTCCGACCAAATAATGCTTGTCGGGTTTAGAGCGCTGTGTTTATGACGACGTTATATCATTGGCGACTTAAGTTACAAATGAATGTATTTTCACTCCGGGTAATGGATAAAACTCTCTTTTCTCATCTTGGGATGAAATGCAATTAATTCATTGCGAATAGGCATTCAAATGCTATTTTTGGTTTCGAGGGGTAGACATATTATACACATGCATTTACTACTGTAATAAAGACAAAAATATAATTTATTTATATGGCAACAGGTTGTTAAAATCTGGTTAACCTTTTTTCATCCTTTGACCAGGGATACATATTACCAGTAATACATCCGTTGAATATTGAAAAGATTTAAACCAACAGATACACGAAAATCAAGGTACTTCCTCATTATCATTAATCCGTCAATGAAATTAGCAACATGAAATAAGTACAGTTTTACCGATAAGAAAAATCTAATAGAAAACATTTATAACCGTATAAACAAAGTAATCTTTACTTAAGCTGTGATATTGCAAACCGAATAATAATGGATAAGGCATACATAAAGACAAAAACAATGAAGACACAGAACCATGTTTTTTAAGCACAATAGTCACGCTAAATTTAAAAAAATATATATGTGAAAAGAAGTTTAATTCTCTGTTCAGTAAACATTACTGTCGACAAGGTCTCTCAAAAGTATGTTGCAATGTCTTTTTGCCATTATTCCGGTTGTTGAGAAGAGTCTCTCAGATGGGACGGATGAAGTAGGTATTGCTGACAGTCTCCGTGTAACCAAGGCATCTTTCGGTACCTTCTTCCTTCCACAAGCAGATCTGTTCATGATTTATAGGATTTTCGGGGACACAATCAAAGACCATCTGTATAGTTATCGTTTGTGTTGTAGCATCTTACTGACATAAGTGTGGTCATGTTGGTGACGTCTTTCAAATTATATTGGTGAAGGACGACCGCAAACATGCCAGGATAAATATCAGCGCACAAAAGTCCAGGTGTTGGAAGTCGCCAAATTCTGCCACGAGCGGCGCTGTAGCCCACGTGGTTTCAGGCTACTGAGTTACAGACTTAGCTTTAACTTATCGGCTACGGAGTGTATATATATATATATATATATATATATATATATATATATATATATATATATATATATATATATATATATATATATATATATATATATATATATATATACATAGTACAATACATGTGTAATATTTCTAGAAGAAGAAAAAATTATGTATAGTTATTTTTTTCTGACTAGGCATTATAGAAGTTTTTTCAACAATGTGTGCTAAATAGGGTTTTGTCTAATGCACTTTAGCTGTTATGATTGTAGTAGAAAATGATCAATTTTGCATCAGGTACAGCACACAGCGCAATTAACACCATTTCCAACAACAAGATTTTGACTAGTTATAATAATAATGGCAACAATTCAGATGAATTTTAAACCTTGACCGTTGTAAGCATACTAATTATTGACCATATAATTCAATTAAATATGGACATTTTCTTAAGGTTTGATATCCGTGTTATTTGCCTATTTGCGTTTCACTCTTTAATTTGGAATAAAAAATAATACACCTTTCTAATGTTGTGCAAGCATTAACACACTAAGTCTGTGTTGATTGAATATACATAAATACAATAAATCTACAATAAACTAATACACAAATAAGTAAAAGTTCCTGATAGAGCGAAAGATACAAGGGCAGGCAAAAAAACTGGCTTGATTAACATCTTTGTTTGTTAACAGTAAACAACACAGGAACCATGTTCACGAGTGTTCGTTATACGTCGAAGATATCCAAAAGGCACGTTCATTACTTTTGGGATAGGCTTCAATATATTCTTCTCCTTGTTACATTGTCTGGGGGTTTGATGAAGTGTCGAAGATGCATCACTAATTGTAGTCATTTTGTTACAGAAGTGTCGCATCCTAAAGGTCATATGTTGTTTTCCATATAGACGGTCATGAGTCCTATGTAAAGAATGATGTATGAGATTTATATAAGCACGTCATAAAAAAACTGGTATAATAAGAAGAAGTAAATATTTTTATGTTAAGTAAAAGAAATCTTCTTTTTTATCTGATAGGAAACAGGATAACAAATCATCTGTGGAACAAATATTTCTTGTTGTTTTATTCTTTATGAGTGTCTGTAAACATCGATATCGAGCTGAACAATAATTATATAATGAATGTCAACACTAGACATTTTTCTGCCCTGGATCTTCGAGGTAAGCAGGATCTACAATATATACTCATACGGACACAACAACATCTTCTTATATGAGCTAACGCAAATGAATGTTCAAATATAACATATTTATCATGTTCGTGAATAAATCAAATAAATCATCGTAGAATAAATTATTTTGTGCTTGTTGTTATGGAAGACAGAATCACACACACACATATATATATATATATTTATATATATAGGGGGGGGGGGAGAGAGAGAGTGTGTGTGAGTGTGTGTTTGTGTGTATGTGTTTGCGTGTGTGTGTGTGTTGTGTGTGTTTGTGTTTGTGTGTTTGTATATGTGTGTGTGTGCGTGCGTGCGTGCGTGCGTTTGTGTGTGTGTGTGTGTGTGTGTGTGTGTGTGTGTGTGTGTGTGTGTGTGTGTGTGTGTGTGTGTGTGTGTGTGTGTGTGTGTGTGTGTGTGTGTGTGTGTGTGTGTGAGTGTGTGTGTGTGCATAAAACTGCGTCTTCGGTTTCATGGCATTGCAAATAAACACTCGCATAAGTAAGCTGTAGGTGCCATCTAATTTGACTTTCGATTTAAACTATCGATTCATTTATTGAATCATGAGTGTAGTTATATTTATTTACTGATTTAAAGTGGTATTCTCTGCAATTGTATACATGTATCGATAGTTTACAGTTCGGTGTTATAATTAAGTGACAAAAATGATGGCAAGCAATAATTCAACACGAGTAGGCCATTTTTTATGTTGATATGCTATCAATACAACAAATAAAGCTCTTTCTCTCAAGAATACCACTTTGATCTGCGCAGCCACTTGCAATATCTTTTAACAATTTCAATTTGATTACATCAGGTACAGATCATAATTGTACCCTCTAGCATTTTTCTGTTATTGTTTTTTTCACAGGAAATCCTCAAAATTTCATAATAGAAACATTAATATCCGACCGAAAGATAACACTGCATAAGCTTACGTCAACTTTCTTTCAAATATATTAAATCATAGATGACTGATGTTAAGTTGTATGTTGCCTTTCGAGTACAATAATACCTTGAGTATTGATTTGTTTTGGTGCTAGCCTATGATTATGTTTTACTGCATGCTTGATTATTGCATTGACGTTTTATCTTTGATTATCTTGGGCAAATGCAAACATATATTTACTGAACAATAAAATACACCCCTGCTCGTTAAGCCACCTAATTTGTCAGAGGAATTGTGAGAGAAACGAACATCTATCAAAGGCCATGACCATCATTACCAAATCAACCAAAGGTTGTATAAAGACTTCACTCTTCTTGTTTGTGCCATTAATCGCCAATTCATATATAATTGGCACTACGATTCTTAAATGCCATCGTTTTGTTTTCGTTAGGAGACATCAAAGTGATATAATGCCTTTTGTTGAAAAATATAACATCTGCTAAACATACGTTTTGTGATTCTGACATCAATGATGATGTTCACATCTAATTTGTATTGATATGTAAACCTGTTCTCACATAGGTTAAAAGATATGTGTATCTTTGTAAGATTGTTAATGCTGTTTGTACTTTAATTATTATTTGAAATATTTCTCTTTTTTATGAATAGTGAATGTAAACATTGCAATTCTTTCTTAACAAAAAAAACGCTCGTTTTAGCACTAAGGCTAAAATTCTAAGCTACTGCACCAAATCAAATGTGTAATATTACCATCTCTTATGGATACACCAATTAATTGTTTCATTATTGTTAGTGTCACATCGAGGTTGGCGTCAGCAAATGTAAAGACAAAAATATGTCAGCCAATCAACAGCTCCAGGTACGGGAGGCCCTGGGTTCGATCCTGGGCCGCGACATACCAAAGTCGTTAAAAATGGTAGTGGTATAGCTCCCTTGCTAACGCTCAAGCAAATATAAGGGTAATTCCACGACTTGTTGGCCCGGTGTCAGGATAGTGAGACTGGGTGTGGTATCATGCCAGGTGTTCACGGCATGCTAATCACAGTGAAGGTAGCACTACATCTGCTTCAAGTGGACACCGTCTACAGATAACTGAAATACTGTTGGTGGAACGATAAACCCAATAAACAAACAAACAATCAGCCAATCAAGCTCAAATTTGTGTAGGCTTGTATACTCCAGACGTTGTACGATATTAATATCATTGATGTTTCTATGTGTTTTAAGTGTATAACTTTTCTATCTTTGAAAAGTTATATTTTATTTTTTAAAAGTTACATGATTAGTTTGATCTAATGGAGACTATTAATGACATACTACTTGCGAAGCATTATTACATAGCTAAGCAATGTATGGGGCACCTAAACTTGTGTCAATTAAACTTTTTTATCCTTAAACACTGACTTAAAATAATGAGATTATGCTGAAACTCTTACAGATCCTAACAAAATGGGGGGTTTTGTTGTACCGGTTGCGAAAACCGTACTCAGGACAATGAAATAGGCACATGGAATGGCATTACGGATATTTTGTCATTAAATCCAGAATACCTTGCTAGTTTCTGCGTATAAATAATTCTAGAGAGGAACATGCTGAATAATTTCATTTGTTAATCAATGTTAATATAACTTTCTCTGTTTTATAGACACCATCATGAACTGTGTACAAATCCTGTAAAAGCAACATATTTAATAATCAACGTATTTCTGCACTTTTAGGGTTCAATAATTTTATTTCTTTACATTTGGTTAAATTAGTGGCAAAATAAAAGCGCCGGTCTTTATTTTTGTGATTTTTATGACAGCTAATAAAAAAGTTACAAGACTTGGCTGTAAAAAGATTTGTTTTTACTTTTTACCATCACTACTATGCCTTGCGTGTTTATATAAAGGCAATACCGACAGAGTAAATTATAATTAAAAGAATCATACCTTTTGTTATTTACTCATCTTGTAATACGTGATGGTCTTTGTTGTACATTGTAATGCATAAAGGATATTGTTTTCTAAACATGATGCAATCGTTTGCATAAGCAAAGAAAACAAAAGTCACGATATCCTTAATTGAAAATATAAGGAAACAAAAGAATTTCATTATAATTTTTAAATAAACACAAAGGAAATTTGCCAAGTCGCAACGAAAACATACGAAGTAAGGGCACATTTTAACGGAGCCTATAAGGGAGGTAAAACTATTTTATTAAAGCGCAGCAAAACATAAAAAATGTTCAACTTCAAGTCTTTGGAATTGACATTAACAATTGATTGCTGACAATCACGCGCTTCAACAATCAATTTTACTAACCAAAACATTTGTAAAAAAGATAATTGAGTTCTTGTAAAATCAATTAAAAGCTCTTAAATGACAAAAAGAAAAAAATGTAACACAAACAAATGATTACATGACTGATTTGGTTAAAAAAAGGCGGAGATAATTTCAAAGCAGAATCCTTTTATGTTCATTCGTTAAGTGCAAGCTTGTTTAATTTAACATTTATGTATGCTTTATTTTTATCTTCATTTTTAAAGGCAACTTACTAAGATCACACTGCAGTCGATCATCTTCCTTCTCAATTCCTTGACCAAAAACCCAAATTAGTCACTAAAGAAGACAGACATGTCATTAGATTTTTCCTTATTTCATCAAATACTTGCGTTGTCTGCAGAGTAATCGAATTTGGACTCGCGACCCATTACCACATGTGACACCGGTAATGGACAAATCTTTTGTAATGCCAGATAACATTAATGGAATGCGGTATATTCAAAGAGCAAAAGCTTGTAAATGTTTAACTGATTTTGGAAGAATAGGTCAATTGTTTATTTTCTGACATACAGAAGCTGTGGTAAGACATTTTATTTCTGAATTTAATCGATAAATTAAGATAGAAAATCATTATCAAAGTAATTCCTTCAAACAAATTATTGTTCATGCATCATGTAAATAAGTCTTGACATGTAACATCATTAATGTTTTAAATATTAATTATTTACCAAAACATTTAAATCATTTAAGCAATATAAAGATCACAAGCTTTATTCAAGTGCGGTGCTGTCATCAATATTCACTAGAATATATAATTTATTGAGATTGTATTGTCTTTTGTCACTGATTTTTATTTCTGTACTACTAAACTCTGTAGCTTCTTTGATTATCTATTCTATTATGACAACAGATGCTAACTTGCACTATGATAGTCGTACATACATGTTTAACAACATTTATCTTAAATGGCCGTTCGCAATACTTGATCAGGAATGAGAATAATGTTAAGATTGGCATGATTTTACGCCGTATAAACAAATGCCTGTTCGGCCGTTTCAGTTATCCTAATACGGAATTAGGCGAAGAATACCGAGAATAAATTACAAAGGGAAATTTATCAAGTATGAATTGTAAAACAAAACAAAGGCTGGATTGTTTAATATTGACATATACAATATCTGATGATTGCAAAGGAAAAATAACATCCTTAAGTGCCTTATTGTAAAACTATATTTTTGGATTTAAAATTTTTGGATTGTAAATGGTTTTTTTTGTCCGTCTTAACGTTACTATTGAAATGAACCCATCGACACTAAATTGGTAATTTTTCTGATACGTTTGTTTGTTTCATTTTGATGGGATATTTTTACTTGCACTGTTTCTTTGCGGTGTCCATGTGCCCCACGTCGTTCCTCTTTTGGTCTGACCGTTCCAAGACGGTAACTGTTTTTTTCCTCTGTAATGTATTCATCCTTTTGTCTGTGTTTCAGTGATCCTAGTACAAAAGCTGGTCTTAAACATTAATGTCCCTTTTTGTCAGTGTGACGCCACAATTAAAGAAAAGGAGAATACTTAGAAAGATTTGCCTTCTAATATAACAATATCAACATGGGTAGGGGGCGCCCGTGACGTAGTGGTAGAGTCGCCGATTTGATACTCCTCTAACTGCTTAGCCTCTCACTTCATGGGTTCGAGTTCCGTTCGGGGCGAAGGACTTAATGTGAGAAGGTCTTCCAGCTGACTTGCGATGCGCCGGTGGTTCTACCTAGTCATGTGTCTGGGTTCTTCCTTTACCCAAAAGCTGGGCGTTGCTATATAAATGGTCGCTGCAATGTATTTTCAAAACAAAACAAAACATCAACATGCGTGTTTCATTCTCATTTGTTTTACTTTAAATGGAACATACAATTATCGCCGTATGTGCCAATTTCGTAAACATATTTTACACTTTTTAATTTTAACGACTTTGTCTAAATCTAATTATTTGATTAGACAAACTTAGTCAACGTAATTTTAATTAGTTTGGCATCTCCTAACAACTTACTGTTGCATTTTTGCAGAAATACAGTTGGTTCTGCAGTACATAAAACAGTCTAAAAGTTTAGACTTTCTTGAATACGGGCTTTAGTTTCAGGGAGTAATTTGTTTCTTTTTACATTCAGATCTTCTAAAGATAAAATATGTCCCTTCTTCATCTTATACTCGTTGGCATTGGTAGAATTAGTCTCCACTGGTGAATGCTGCAATACAAAAGTTGGCCTAGTTATTACCCGTATGGTTTAAATTTAGAATAAAGAACATAATATTGGGGTGTACCCGTGACAAAGAAGTTAACTCCATTGATTACATTGCCTCTCAACGCGACGCACTTAATAAGCGGAGTCTTCGACTTGGCCACCTATTTTCCCAGACATTTGTTAGGGTTATTCCTCAGCCTTAATAGCTTAATTTCTCTATCCTGTCTGAAATTCTGTGATTTATTTAAAACAGTCATAATAGGCCCTAAAGAACAACATATAAAGAAATAATCATGTTCTCATACATATCGCATTTATCGTTCGAAGAAACGCTACAATGAAAAAAATAACAGTTGAAATTAATGTGAACCATAACAGGGACGTCCCTCGCAATAAGAAACATTTAACAGAAATAATGTCATATAATATGCAAGACATTGGCAGTGTAAACAACTTTACAAAAAAAATATGTTCCAAAATGTTTTAATAATATGTGGAATACTCACAAGGTCATCGCCGTGGTTGAAATCCTTAACGTCTTCTTCTAGATGGCCCACAAATTCGAGCTCAAAAGCCCTTACTTTAACTTTCTGTGGATGTTCTTTATATAAGTCTACAACATCTTCTTGCAAAACATCTTTGGGTTCTGTCTTATACTCTTTCACGTCGTACAATTTAGGCTCGTAGGGTTTTACATCAAGGTCGAATTGTTTCGCTTCGTAAATACCAAAGTTTGCACTTTTCGATGACGTCATTATTTTCACTTTGCGAATTCAAACTGAAATTTATCCACAAGAATAAACGTACGAGAGTGTTTCAGCGTAATAAATGACAACAAATAAAATATAATATGTACTTTTGATTATCATTTTACATTTTGCATGGTGTACAAAGACAAAAAAGAAAGGAAAGTATTAGTCCTGAACGTTGTTATTATTGCACAATTAGCACATTATCTTTTTCAATCTGCTATGCTTCACTAATTGCTACATTTTAATTGTATATACACTTTTGATATACACGTAGGTTTGCCAATTGTGTATTTCTTGCATGGCCAGTCCCGCTTGCATCCAGGTAAAGATGACAATATTTTATGAAAACTGGATCAATACAAAACTCTAGATCAATGCAAGTACACAAAAAGTGAAGAAGTGTGGAAATTAATGAACAAAATTGGCTTATACAACTGGGTCAACACAAGACGACACGACGAATTCGGAATAAAGAAAATTTGTTTGCAGAACTCATTTACACTTATGTACATGTCTATTGTAAGAACGCATTTCATTTTCGGCATTTTGAAGTTATCATTTTCAGTTTCTTTTTAATATTAAGACGTTTATTAGATATGTTAATGATTGGTTTACGGTTCATTAAAACAATCGTTAATACTGTTGAAATTTTATATTGATCCTGTTATAAGTCGCGTGATAGATGATTTCACAGTATCCGATAAGATAATTGTACAAACACCCACTCTCTCTAAGTAAATAACCCATTACAGAACTATGACATAAATAAGCTATGATATAATATGTTGTACATTAACAAGGCTTAAACTAGTTAAGACACCACAATTACAGTTAAAATGGTAAATAAATCGTATAAAATATTTCTTTACCTGAATGAACCTGACCAACCCTCATACATTTACCATCCATTACATAGCTGTATTAACTCCATTATGCACCAGACACAATTGGCGTAACACCGTGCTTATTGTTTCCGCTTGTACATAAGATTACAACAGCAACAGCCTGCACAATAGTCCTACATGTAGCTACATACACATTAACCTAATTAATATGTAATTAATATGTTGACAGTTTGGGTGCCGTTGGGGAAAAATATTCGCTATTTCTCAATGTATTGATTCTCCATTAGCCATTCCGATGGTAAAAAATCAATTGTCTATATAAAATCATGCAATTATGTGTAGCAACACATGACGTTATTATTATATTGGCTAACGTATTACTGTTGCAAAGTAAGATATATGTAGAGGTTGACACGGAAAAACAACAACAACAATAAACATGCACAATTAGTGTTTAAGATACAAGTTTGTTAAGCTTTCACTCAAAATTGTATGGACGTATATCAGGGATACGTTTTGAATATAAACTGTTGCAATATCTTGTGGTTTGTACGTCAAGCCTACCTCCCCTCCATAACTACATCGTACAGCTCTGGTTCTGCAGTGGTTACTTGCTTAATCAAGTAGCTCCCCACATACATCTTATATATTCTTTTCTTATAGTTACACAAAATTGTAAATGCTTTAAATATTGACATGACATTTCTACAGTTTCATAAAATTAAATTATGCATTACTTAAGTATTAATTAAGATAATATTATGTTTAGCCATGAACTTTTATTCTGACTTTAATCATCAATAAAATATTCATAAACTGAACTTAATTTGGCAAACCTTAATACGAGAGACTATTTAGCGTATACAATATTAAATCCTCCTTGACCTATGCTAATCTAGATAATTTCTATTATATACTTTCTTTTGGATGTGCTAATGTACATGTAATTTAACTTCGCAATGGATGTGGCCTTCATTAAGCACGTGTGCAAATAGAAAATCAAGGAGTTCTTAACAGTTTATTTAAAATCTCGATAATTCCGTGCATGTATTGACATAAAAAGTTAACATATTTAGTGCCAAATCATTTGTATCTTGTGCAAGCAGAAACATTTGATAAGATAATGAACAGTATTTGTTGTGGCGTTGACACCCAGTTGGCATTCTTTCACACAGAGAATAGCTTGGTGTTGAATAAAGAAAATGTTTTGGCCTTGTGCGATAACATTTTCTTAATTCAAAGCCCAGCTAGTATTCTAATTATCCTACTGTCTGTGATTAATTAACAAAATTAAGAGTTTTGACAACGAACGTAAATAGGGTTTAACAAACATAGCCGAACTTATCCAAAGTCCCTGAAACCTCACAATATGTACATTAACGTACCATCAAACTGTAACTTTACTAGGGATTGGTGGGGTCCAGTAACATAGATGTAAGTTTCTCACGACAACTGGATTGGGTCTCTTTTCATCTTATCACCTAGAGCCTTATATAATAATAATATGTATTTTTAATAGTTTAATTCCACCAGCATCCACGATGACGCACCGATTTGTTATCCGGTCACCGTTTTAACTGTTGCATCCCGTGACGTCGGGCATTTCCGTTAACGCCGTTACTACCAAACGATATTACATTATGCTCTAAGAAGTAAAGAAGTTAAAATATGTTGTTGCAATAAATGCGAAATTTATATAATTGATTGCATTAGGTAATAAAATAGAATGTTCATGGGTGTTGGCTCGACAGTCAGAACTGTTGTTCCTTGGTACCAGGGGTAACATTTGGAACTGTTGAACTCGGCCTTCCGCCTCTGGCAACAGTTCAAGTTTTCCTGTTACCTTGGTGTTTGTTGAGCAAATGCTATAACACCGGGCTTTATATATGTTATATCCGCGGCAAGGGCAGGATGAAAATATGTACAAACATTTTTTTCGATTATATATGTAAACAAGTAAATACGAAATTGGTTTTGTACATAGCATATGATACAAAAAGAAATGAGCCTTCATAAGTAATCTTTATTCAAACATATCGATATTGATATATTGAAATGGAAATATAAAGTTATTATTAATTTGAACTACCAGTACGTCTCGAATTACAACACAATTTATGTGGATTACAAATAATTTTATTGGTATAATTGTATTTATTGTATATTATTATTCTATTGAAGCCAGAATCTTTTGATTTGTCAATTGAGTCACAACAGTTAATATTAAACGTTTCTCAGTATGCACTTATATGCATTCAGCTGTCAAAATCTTACGACCACAGTAACGATAAATGAGAGCAGCTGAATGGAAAAAATGATATAATGTAGCTATCCTTGTGTACCCACAAACTGAGAAATGACTTATGATCTAGATGACAAATAACACGCCATTAGCCGTTTTGTTTGTTTGTTATTTTTTCCTTTTAAAATACATTGAGGCGACCAGTTATGATCAATATAGCAACGCCCATCTTTTGGTGGAGGAAGATCCCAGACAAATGTCAGGGTAGAACCACCGGCGCACCGCAAGTCAGCTGGAAATCTTTCCCAAATGAAGTCCTTCGCCCCGAACGTGACTCGAACCGACGCGGTGAGAGACTAAGCAGTCAAAGGAGTCTCTATAAATTATTACATGGTCCAGAATAGAACCTACCAAAACGTTTGCATCAAACTTTGAGTTTGTCATTGTGTCCTTGAACAAAACTGAAATTTTCCGACTTTGACAATTATTAACATTTCATATGTTTGGTCACACAACATGAATACGGTGACAATGAACAATGCTTTTTCCCAACTATAAACCTATTTTAACGTTTGTAACGAACTTTTCGTTAGAGCTATCATTCGAAGTTCATTAAACACGTTAACCTGGGCAATGTAAACGTCGCACTAACCTTCGTGTAAAGGTATCTAGTACAAAAACAGTTCTAAACATGAGTTATATGGCTTGGAAGACTATCTTCAAACCAAGTGAGCCATTCTTTAGGTCAGGCTACATCACAAATTAACTGATAATTATCTGGTAAGGGTATATACATTATAAATTGCAATTAAAGATCGTGTCAGCAGTCGCAAAATTAACAATGTGTAACAATGTATAACATAATGTACGTGTGTATTATCTTAGCATCCTTGGTGGATAGAACAATGGACTGTTAGACCTTAAAACAGAGAGGCTCATCGAATCCGCTAGGCCACAATATTTCTAACTGACGCATTCATTAACAATAATAACAATGGATTTATGACATGATGGCAGGTTACCGATTTCGTATTAATAACATAAACAGACTACTTGAGTTAAACATTCCCATTTCTCTAAAAATGACATGATTTATTTCGAAGTGTTATTTCAGTGCGACCCTGGAATATTAAAATACCATAACTCAAATATTTATTTGCAACGCCATTTTCTAGCACAGAATAATGTCATTTAATTGAAAACATGTCAGCTAATTTCCTTTACGATTTTTGGTTTAAATAAATTAATTGATATTTAGACATTCCCCTTTTAAATCGACTCTTTGCCTTAGAATTTATAAATCGTACATGTGCAGTCAATATAAAGTTGCATTAACTATCGCATTGAATTCACAAAGAAGGAATATAACGCCATTGTGTGAAAGAATAAATGCCTTTCTGTATAAATGTCCCAGCATGACAAATTGATGGGGTAGAAAACATGAACACATTCAATCCAATTCTGATTTCAGTGTTACAAGCAACCATATAGTACAGTAACTTGTGATGAAGAGAACTTTAACCAATTTAACATATATGTTTTGCTAGGTTTAATGAATAAATTCATGTAGTAAAATGTATGGGTCACTATACTTAAACTTATTTTACTGTCGCTATTGTATTGCCATTATAACCATTGCTAATTAAAATTGATCCTTGTAACAATGGAAACAATCAAGAAATTACTATAATTTTTAACACTATCAGACTTTACGTCTATAAACTGGACATACTTTGCCGTGATGTCCACACTTGGGTCCTATCCAGTAAAATCCTTTTCATACGAAAATCAATTATTCATTATTGCAAATACTAATTTAGCAACATACTGTCTATAGTATTTTCCCAACAACAAACAAAAAAGAAACATGTTGTTCACGGTACTTTTCAAAGCTCCTAAACTCAACCAGATCTTTTTAGCGAATGGTGCATGTTTGATAGCTTACATACACAAATTCCCAATATACAAGATAATTATTGCGGCCGGTGGTAGAGCGTCGGCTTGCGGATCGGGAGGTCGTGGGTTCGAACCCCGGCCGGGTCAGACCAAAGACTTTAAAGTTGGTAGTAGTGGCTTCCCTCCTAACGCTCGGGGCTAAGGGGACAGCATTACGCCTGACTCGTCGGTGTCAGTATAATGGACCGGCCGGGTTCAGTCCTTGGGCACCTCATAAGTGCCCCTGTGCTATAATGATAGAAATGTCGCTGCGCAGTATCGGCAAAAATGCCGGCCATCCCATCCCATCCCATCCCACAAGATAATTATTCTGATGAAAAGCTTGTAAATAAAAGAAATCAATTTATTCACACGTTTCTCGCCCTTTTTTATTATGATGTCCTTATTATTCCTTGGAAGAAAAACTCAACACATGTAATCCCAGTTAAAGACCCTTGTCTTTTTTCTTTGGTTGTGTTATGTCGGTATTGGATTGTTTACTAATATAAAATGGACCTACTTTATAGACTTTTACGCCGTTAGGTAATACTTGAATAACCCTATATTATCATTCATCTATAAAAGCTGATATCGGCATTGCTTGAAAAGGTGTGAGAGTAATTTGAAGTTGATATTTTATTATATTTGTATGTCACACAATAACAGGTTTTCTTAATTGATGTTAAATTAACATATTTAGTTCACTCTTTTTTCTTTTAAATTAAGTCAGCAAATATGTTTAACAAATGTGCAAATAAATTTACTTTTTGTTTGATCGAACTTTCCATATATCAGTCACATAGCGCCTACCGCAATGGCTTCTCCAGAAAACACGTTAAAGTTTACTTACGATTGTCTTCGTTTACTTGCTTATACTTCTCAGAGACTTGTAAACCAAGCTTTACTTTTCCCCACTGACAAGTAAGTTATGTCTACAGGATTGTTCACTATCAACTTTATAAACTGTGTACCTATAACATTAATAATTCCTCAATTGTTGATAATTTACACCCATTTATTCATTCAGACATAACAACAAATTTTAAGTGAAATAAAACGTTCTATGCAACCAACATAATAATATTCAGTTGCGGTTGATTTGTTTTCTTTTGTTGTTGTTGTTTGTTTGTTTGTTTTTTGCTTTTAAAATCGAAGCGACCACCTATGATCCTTATAGCAATGTCCAGCTATTTCGATGGAGGATGATCCCAAACAAGTGTCTAGGTAGAACCACCGGCGCTTCCAATTTAGTCTGTTGTCTGTTGTAAATGTGACAGAAACATAGAGAAGAGACATAACACACAAAAAGAAAAACCATCAGTTACCGCCTTGCAGTTTTTAGTACCTGTTTTGTTCACCATTGTGCATGCTCTGGTATATTTTTTCGCTAGCTCAGACAGTTTTAAAATAGTGCGATTTGGGTCGCATGACCAAATACAAGTGTCTGAGATAGGTTTTACACTAAAATTACAATCTGAGCACAGATGCAAATTGAGTTAACCATGCTCAATGGCATTTGGTAGATAATATGAATGTGATTGTTCTCACAAAGAATTTGGAAAAAAAACACAGGAATGGTCCTGACAATACACTAGCTTGCTTCGTCTATTAGCATATGTTTATGTTACATCAGTGATACCTACGTGCTAATGTGTAGCACGTACTGAATGTATGGATGGCAGTCATGGTTACGTGGAAAACTGTAAACAATGGTGAAAACAAAAGGTCTTGTGCACAATTAGTTGCAGAATATAATTTTAAAAGCTTAACAAAAAGAAAGCAAACATATTGAGATGAATTGTAAAAATCGGGTTATTTTGTTTTAATCATCATTTGCATTACAAATGTGAAAAAGAGAAAATAGTAAGATATGTGTTTAAAATTTCAAATGAAAAAAGAATGAAATAAATAAAAAAATATTTGTACATTTAACTCTGCCCAAATTACAGACGTACAGATTATACAATTACGATTTGACAATATAATGCATAGTTCATGCTTGCCAATTCAATTTTCTTTATATTTCTACCAAAAACATACTACCATGGTACAGTAGTAGCAATTTATTCTGAATAAATGTTCTTCGTATAGCATACTTTTGTCGGGTAGAATGAAGTACATGTATGATTGCCATAACCCCCTACGCACATGATCAGTGTTAGAAGGTTTTAAAGGTTTTCCACGATTCGTACGCGAGAAAGCCATCGGTGTGTAAAATAAACGAGCTAAGCTGTCGTTGTAGTGATGCTTGTATTTTTCAGTGTAAATGTCATTCAGCAAGAAAGTTTCGATCCTGCCGACTTCGATATCTGCTTTATAAGTTAATACGCTAAACTATTTACTACAAAACGTAAAACAATTTGACTTGTACACATAATCAAACGCTAACAAATGACTTCTTATAAGCTGCAGTCACAATATAATGACATTTTGATTTCGTATTCAATTTGTCAGACCCGGCAGGCTAAATGGATAGTATGAAGTAAAATGTCAAAGATGACAAAGTTATTTCGTAATATTTAACGATCAATTAAGCAATCTTTGTAAACTGAGTCGAACATACTGATCAAATATTTTTTTAAATGAAGCCATTGCTTGCATTTCCTGCAAGATGATAATAATTGTTAATATCATCAATCATATCTGAATTTAATATAACGGTTGTGTGTGCAGTAATTATAGCTTGATCCAATGTGTCAGGGACAAAGCCCACGACCGTGTAAAGAATATCATAAATCACGTATAGAGTAAATGGAAATCATATATGTGTTGATTAAACGTTAAATGTTTCTTTTGCGCATCAACGTAAACACATCTCACATAAATAAGCATTCCACCATTCATACATTGATTTGCAGGTAAATAAGAATCACATTAAGTTTTGATTTTTACCAGAATACTTTACAAAAGGATTTTTGTTTACACAAGCTAAGAGTTAAGGAGTTTCGCTCAAGTTATTACTGTGCTTGATCTTTAGGTTTAAAAAGAAGATCACAAGACGTGCTGTAAATTATTCATAATTTTTTATCGCAGTAACTTGTTAGAAACTTCAAACATACCACATCCGTTAAGGTCCGAGTCCCGACCGTAAGAAAACCTTGTCAAGATGGCTTTCGGCAGGACAGCGGTGTGCTGATGGTTATAACTAGACACTAGTTTGAAGTTCCCGTCCAAATGTGTCTACAGTGGCCACATTTGTGTACAAGGGAGTAAAACAAATGCGCCAACAGGCTTTTTAGTCCTTTAAATCAATGACAGTCATGTTTTGACTTCAAATTGACGCAGAATTACTAGTGATATTGTTGTTGTTTTTGACGTTACGATCGTGAAATAGCATTATTTACCTTACATATTGTTGTTGTTTTTTTCCGTCGTGTTGTTTTATTACTAGTTAAATACAAAGTGAATACAACACACGTTGTAAACGTCACAATCAAATGTGAGTGATCAACCGTGTATGCATATAGGTATATAGCGTAACATGTTTTCAACCCAATTCGTTGTCTTATTTGAATGTTCAATCCGTGTCCTTCAAAATTCATTTTCTGGCGGTGCCGCTTGCGACACTGTCCAGAGTTATGAAAAAGCTGGAATTCAGAAGCACACAGGATTGACCCTGCATGACTAACAGCAGTCAGTTATTCGTGCCTGGGAAGAAGAAGTGCGTGTGCAAAGCACATCTGTATGCATAAGGAGACTAGAAGCGTCAATTGTGTCCAGGCTGCTTCAACTGTTAACATTAATAATGTTGTCTGTTTAAACTGGAAGTTCATTATATTATGACATTCGGATATAAATACAATGTAGAATAATGAAAGAAAAAATGCCGCCTACGAATATCGCTCATTGACCAGACGAAATGGTGTTCCACAGGCTATGCATATCTACTAGGCCGGAATGTTTGCGATATCCCGCACTAGGCCTTAAAGTGGTCGGTTATTTATGACAGAGGTTATTCGTACACTGTTTTTAGGTCGATTCCAGAAGCATGTGTGAGCATTTATTTTAGACCTTAAGTTAAAATGCAGAAACATATATGAAGTATTGAATGTTTGATAAAATAGTTTTAATTATATTATCGGATATTAGAAACCCAGTAAATGTTATCCCAATGTATAATCTAGGGCCTATATTTTAGCAGATGTGTTTATTTGTTACTGAAGACCTGCTCTCCAATTTCCGCTGCGATGTACATTTGATTTACTACGGAATAATTTTGACCATTGCTTGAGCACCTGTAAGCTCTTACAAGGTCAAACTTACACCACGCTCATAACAGCTCCTCTGGGCGCTTTTGCTAAAGTATCCATTAAACATTGCTGTCAATTACCGTTCACATTTATACATGCCATTTATGAAAAAGTCATTGTGTTTTATAATACAGAGATGTAAATGTAACGGTTTTATTGCGAATTCCACACTCCATCTAGGGCTACAACACTATTTTACTTTACAAGCAGGTAAAGGGCATTATCTCATTGAAACATTTTACTCTGCTAAGATATTTCTTATTTCAACAAGTAATATGACTAGGAGGTAATACTCATTCCCCTTGAAGCATAAACGTTTTTCTTGAACACTTAAGTAAATAAATAATACGGCGAACTCTCTAAGAAAGTTCCATTCTAAGCAGGTGACTACATAATAACAGTAATTGGTATCCTAATTGTCCCTATAAGACAGAAGTCTAGCTACGCTGAACAAATCACACCCAGCATTCAGCATATAAACAGTCATTATCTATTGATTATCAAGACATGCTACGTAGGAGAATTACACACTTTACAAACTGTAACAGCTCATGTTTTCCAGTTTTGTACAAATAATATTAATTATCTGAAAGCTTTGCTACAACTTGGCGGTACTAGTTTTAAATGAATATATAGACATACTGAGTATGTCACCCATCATTTTATAGATTGCATACTGGGACTAGGTATATGTTAATATCTTAGTAAAACGATAATACTCATTAAGACTAGGGTCAAATCAAAGACTTTAAAGTTGGCAGTAGTGGCTTCCCTCCTAACGCTCGGGGCTAAGGGGACAACATTACGCCTGACTCGTCGGTGTCAGTATAATGGACCGGTCAGGTTCAGTCCCTGGGCACCTCGTAAATGCCCTGTGCTATAATGATAGAAATGTCGCTGCACAGTATCAGCAAAAATGCCGGCAAATCCCATCCCAATCCCATTAAGACTAATTATTTAAAAGAAACGAATTTCGCGGTTAAATAAATACGTATTATTTTAGATACGTCTGTGTCTAAATTGCGTATCGTTAAATAGCGAGTTTCTTCGGGCATACTATAAATAAAGGAAAATATAAAACAATGTGCATAATATAGGGTATGGATGTTAAAGCACTTTAATAAATTGAAGCTAATATCAGCATTATAACGTTACAGGCATACATGTACACCTTCATGCAATGATAAAGCTCTACCTATAAGCATTATGTTTTATCCACTTATGAAAAAATAACGATTGGAACGTCTCCAGTGTGACTACGTCTGTCAGTCTGTTTAATTGACTTTTGCAATGATCAGTTAACCTATCCCAGTATTGTTTACAATACAATGCAGGTATACGTTTGAACAAACGCGTGTTAATAATAGACATAAATTCTTTGAAGCAGTACACAAACTTATCTTCATTTACCATATTTCATCACTATTGTCTTTTTATCGGCATACAATTCATAAAAAATCATGTTTTTTTAACTATTGTTTGCGGAAATCACATATATTATTCATATCTTTTCTTTAAAATAAATCCTGTTCATTAAATCAAACGCAATATGATATATATTAATACTTGAATGGAAAATATAATAAAATTATTAGGAAAGTAGCTGATAGCATAATAACAATAATTTGTCCCTTACTAGGCCAACAGAGGATTTATTCACAGCTTTCTTCTATGCATCCGGTCTGTGGAAGCCTGCTGTTGTGTCATCCACAAGAATGATCAATTATGCAGTCTGATTTGTAGTCTTTATTTACTCACGTGCCAGCTAATATCGTGAAGAGGGGCTAATTGATCAACTTTCCAATTAAAAATGCTTAAGAAGCTTTGATTTTTCATTTTTTTTCACTAATATGCTAATGAAATTCCATTTCCATTGTCCTTATATAGATCTACGAATTAGCCTGGACTGGTTCTATTTTAGACTGGCCTGTTGTATTATAGCTGCTTTTACTCAAGACACAACTTAGGAAGTTCTTTGTTTGACTAATCTCTACTACCGAAACAGTTAAAAGGTTGATTAAAGGAATATAATTTATAACCTTTGATGTATGAATGTAAGACAAATAACTAAACAGCTTTACACTATATCGACATTAAACTGTATATAATACGACAAGTGTTTTCATGCACTGAAAAAGCAAGATTAGATTTGATAGCATTATATGATCAAGCAACGATTGCAACGGCAGTTGAGGTTTACCATATACGAAGTTTTACGTGTTTCTGTTTTTACTCTTTCAAGGCCATCAAGACGGGCTGACCCGTCCTCACAAAATTATATGTATACTGCCCTCAAAACTGGAAAATCCGTTTCTGGAATTCCCAAAATTGTTAAATAACACAGTACTAGATTGACGTCACACATTGTGTATATTCGACTAATAAAATTTCGTTATGCAGAAACGGGGTTAAAATAAGAAAATACATCACTGATATGTTCTGTGTTGACATTATGAAGCGAGGGTGGTGGTATTTTCAATGCGCAATTTTTGTTTTCTCTAAAATGGCGGACGGCGATGTCGCGAGTGGTAGTTCAATAAAGTTAAGTTTACTTGAGTTGAGTGGCGGTCAAAATACAATAAAAAATGTCAAGAAAACGTAAAATAACATCGACAGAAGACGCTGTATAACGTATGTTAGATAATGAATCATCGACTGGTATACTCGAAAGCTTGGAGGGTGAAGCCTGGCAAAACGGGTACATATTGGGAATTTAATGCCTGGCAGTGATAGGGCTAACTATGTGTTTAAATTCGATCAGGAAAAAAAGTTATTTCAACTTAAGATACTCGTCCTTTTTCAGTGCATACAAAATAAACTAGCCGACCAAATAGATAATAGGGCAGCAATTGATAACTCCACATGGTTGTCAAGGAGACACAAAAGTGTTGTAATCAAATACTTCTGAAATTCACCGGGCGTTGAGAAACGGTAAGGTATTTTACATGTGCTGATAGATGTCATAATTATATCTATCTTTGAAATCAAAGTTTTAACAAAACCATTAAAGTCATTTTGTTTCATCTGTAGCCTTCGCTGATAAAACGTCTTTTTTCAAACGTTTTGTTGTGCTTTATATATATTGTTTTAATTACAATAACTTTTGTTCTTATGTTTTTGTCTCACAATTTAGTATTCAGCAATTAAATTAACTGACGACAGTGTAATCAAGATGAAACAGGCAAACATATCTGATTGCTTATATCACTGGCTATTTTGAACTGTTCATCATTAATATTTTCGTATTGTCCCCTGAGCAAAAGATATACTGAACTGTTTCCTGGCTTCTGTCGCATTTCTAAGGAGATATGCCAGTTTTTGTTTATAGTTGTGTTGTCAACTGATAAAAATCCTACGGGAATAAGGTAAGTTCTTTTCTTTATGATCTAAATGTACGATCCTAACAGCCCTTGTGACTCATTCAAATTAATGTATAATTGATAGTGAACACCTCGTGATAATTGAAATAACACTTAAAGGTGTTAGTCTTTCATTTGCAGTTGACATGAAGGCCTCAACCTGCAAAGATGTGTTAATTCAATTGTCAGCTCGACAATATTTACAATAATATGTTACATGAGTCATATTTACCTAATAGTTAAGAAGGTGTGTAGAAGATATGAACTAAGGAAGAAGTAAAGAATGTCATTTCTGATAATGTGAATATTTTATACGCCTACACTGTTTGGTAAGTAAACTGGAATTTAATCGCATTAAAGTTGGGTAATTTGCCTACCAAATTCCTCAATTTTGTTTTTGACATAGTAACATCAATCTATGTTAATTACATGTTATACAAAACTAATATCAGACATGATGTACCTGACTTTAGATTTAAATCAAAACACGTGTTACAAACAATACATGTGCATTTAAAATCTGTAAATGCTTAAGAATAATATTCGTCGTCCTTCATAATTCAGTTATTTCTAGAAGTTGAATGTATTTTGTCACTCCAAATTGTCTTACAATGGTAACACTCTTAGTTGACATGCGATTGGTTAATTCCTTACATAAAACATCGCATACAAGTACATGTGATACATGTCAGCATATTCTGCGTTCGACTGCCAAGTACCCTTTGCACCGTCAAAAAACAAAACAAAAATTGTTTCAAATGGAGGAGCATAGAGTAAGAGCTATAACTATATGTTAATCTTTAGTAATCTTCCTAAGATATTTTTTCTGTTCCAGACAATAAAAAGAATATAGCACAGCAGACGGTCCTCTTGCCGACTGGTCTTTCCAAGGCGATAACTGTTGGTTGTTATTTATGTGTGTAGTGTGTCGTCTCTGTGTTGTATCACTTATTCATTTACTCATTATGCCTTAATCTAGAGGTAGATTTAAATATCTCTTTAGTCTTATGGAACCTATTCATATTTTCCTTATCAATGCATTCACTTCTAACTGAGTTTGTAAGTACTGGCTGGGTAGTGTAAGTGGTGGGTAGAAATGTTAGCTCTACAATTAATTTATAAATATAGTCCATATTTTACAAGTTAAAAATGACTTAATTAACTCCATTGGTATCTAAAAGAAAGTCATTTAGGAAGAGAACAATAAGAATTATTTAACATATACTAGCATACATACGTTTCTTTGTTTCGAATCTTTAAGGTGTATGCTCAGTTTATATGTCAACTAAAAGCTACTAATATATTATTTCAATAAAGTTTATCATTGTTTCAGTTAACCTAATGGACAATGTACTTGATACATTTAGATCAAAAGCGGCATAGCGGCTTTTATCCTAATCTAGTCGTTAGCAATTTCAATCGATCAAAGCTATATAAGTACCGTGATAAGGCAGTTATAAGTTATGAGAATAACGTAAGTCACATAAATTATTAGAATGATTGACCCGAAAAAAAAGCGCAATTATTTCAATACTACGCAGTACATATCGGCTATCTTTATTGCATCACGGATATCCAAAACATTACGGTTTATGCGTTATATTTTAGCTGTAGCATTACATTCTAACGTATTTCATTCGTGATACCCTGATCAATATTCAATCCCTTTACCATACAGGTGTAGAAGATATATAGGTGAAGATATATGGGTGTATGTCTACTCAGCTGTCAATCACTAATGTAATCTATGAATGTAATTGATACCCGTTCATCAATGAAAATCAATAGGCGGTCTAAACCCGTTGTTTCTAGTGTATAGTAGGTGAGCTACAGCTATTTACATCGGTAGTGGCCTCTGTTACGCTAAAGTGTCGTATTAGTAAAGGTAAATGTTTAAATTATAGTCAAGTAACGTAATTTGTCTATATTTTAACATGTATGAAGTGCATTACAACAACATCATTTAAACTAAAATGTGTATGCAAGCTTTAGCCGTAAGTACGTCATTGTTTGATTATTTGGTATAGTTTATGCTAGATCAAACTTTGTCACTTTACGATTAAATTTGAATTATGGAAGGCTATTTAATACTTTAAAAGCTATGTTATCTGTCTTTTAAATGATGGTAAAATGGACATTTTGACACACACACATTGAAAGAAGCAGACTTTGAGAACAGTCTTTCGATTTGATTTTTTTCAGGCCGAATACAAAAGGCAACAATAAATGACGTCATCGGAAAGAGCCAAATCGGGTATCTACCATGCAAAACAGCTTACCTTTTCCTACAAACCCTACGAGCCTAAGTTGTTCAAACCGAAAGAGTTTAAAGTGAAACCTAAAGAATTCGTACATGAGGAGACTGTGGACATATATAAGACACCGACCCGAGAAATTCAAGTAAGGGTATACGAGCATGAGTATGTGGACATTCTAAAAGAAAACGTTAAGGAATATGGACACGATGAAGAAAATGTAAGTACTCATACATTGGGCATAGTATGTGCCCATATGCTGAATATTTCCAGTCTCTAAAATATCTACAACGGCTAATGGTAAACATGTGTTGTTGTTGAACAAGACGCTGACATCTAGTTTAAAAGTAGCAGATTGTCTGTATAAGCATTGGTTTATAAGTATTGGTTTTCATTTTGACGATGTTTTTGCCAACGCCATTCATTTTTGCGATCCTATTTTATGAAAATAAGCGTTAAACAAGTTTATGCATTCCCGTTTTGTTCTTCCTTGTTCTTATTTTCCTGTGATATTTTGACGCCTGATATTACGTCACATACAAATATGCATACGAATTAAATTTTCTATGTTTCCCTTTTGGTGCTAATAAGATATGATGTATTAAAATTGCGGTCGCATAAATGGGTATGTAAAAATTGTTTAAGATCTGTTTCGATAACACAACACGTTCATCTAAGTGCATAGGGCGATTCATTCACTGTCAATCAAACGTCCAATCGATACAATTTTACGTCTATGATAAGCGGCTGGTCTGTTTTAAACCAAAGAATAAGTGTAAATTGGTATTAATACTATCTGTAAGGTTATCACATACATGACATAGACATGAAACGCTAAAATGCTCTGGCTAGGTAAAGTCAATGCCAAACAACGGATCTGTTAATTAAACCGCATATTACGTAAGCAAAGCTTTTTAAAAGTTGTAAGTGCATGCGCGCATGTGCACATGCTTGTGTGTGCATGTGTATGTGCGGGTGTAGAGATGAGTGTTTGTTTTAAACCACCCAATCAATGTAACTGAAAAGCTTTTTGTAAGTGTTTACCTGTTCTACACAAAAGAGAACACGTTGTTGTTTATTTTGGTATTATCTATGAAAACTTGCTACAGTCATGAGTCAACGTAACAAGAAGTGGATATATTTCATACCAAACAGTGAATCTGTTCCTTTAATCGTACATTATGTAAAATACTAAAGTATTCGTATAATATGAATGAAATATTAATCCAACTTTTACGTTACGTTAAAACATTTGCTCAAAACCTGAAGCTAAAACATCCTCTGAATTTAATTAATCACTTATTTGTGTCTAATTGTGTAATGTATTATGTAAGAAAATATAACACTGTGCTATGAATATTGTAACACTGAATCAAACTTTGAAAAGGCAAAGGACAAAGCTATTCACACGCCAGTCAAAAGTAAAAGTTTCAAGAAAACATTTTGAGACATTATACCAAATAGACCAAAAGTTACCGCCTGGGAATGATCAGTCGGCAAAAGGGCTTACTGGGATGCTTAGACCGGATTTACTGAGCTCTAACCTCGCACTTCCTCGGGGATGTCTCAAATACCAGCAGCGATAGGCAAATGGGTTTATTTGAAACAAAAGTGCCCAAGTGATGGCGTACTCTTATTACGTTATTCAGAAAAAAGTAATAATGTAATTAAATATAATGTCCACGTTGTAACTGTCCGATGAGACAGGTGTTATTTTTTTCATTTTACTTTGATATTTAATATTACATATGATGATTTAATAATCATAATCGTCAATGGATTTTGGATTTTAAACTTGTGCAGACTTTAGCTACGAACAGAATCAAAATGGTTGTTTTACGTGCACAAATTAAGCACTATGTTTTATTTTTTTGCAGAATTCAACATTGGTGACTAGTTCCACCAATGCCACTGGAAATGAAATGAAGAGAAGAACGTTTGTATCTATGAAGGACATGGAGATAAGACGAAGCAATTTACGTCCAGAAACAAAGGCCCGTATTCAAGAAAACATAGATTTTTAAAGAAATGCTATATTTTGTGCAAAAAAATCAATGATAAAATATTTTCAGAAAAAAACTTAGTAGGAACCTGCATTGTATAATTTATTAAATAAAGGCAAAAGGGTTTGATCTATTTAGCCTCATTAAATGAATACAAAACGTAAAATATAATGTTTTGGTTTCGTTACGAGAAAATCAATCTATGTTATTGATTCATTTAATAGATTGCAATTATAAATTGCACATTCAGTGAGACCCAATGAATATCATGAATATCCAAGACAAATATTATTTTAAACCAAACAGAAAACATATAAAAAGGTATTTTAAATAAGCACACTCGAGTTCACCTAAACATTTTAAAATTTAATTGGCCCTATCTGTTCTGCCATCGCAATGTGTTCTACGATAGATAGCACTAAGCTTGCTTTGATCTGATTTATTAAGATTTTAATTTTAAACAGGCTAGCTAAATGCCTTAGTCTTCGTCTTTGTTATGCGTAGAGTAAATGCGAAGTCCGCAAACATAATACATGTAACTATTTATTGTCCATTGCCATTATCTTGGACGTTGTCTCATGTCTTGAACAGTTGATTTTTTACGATTGATGATGTTGTACGATTTGGGCTGCGCTGTTTATGCTGGTATAAGGGTAGCATACTGTAAACTGTATTTGTATAGTCGCTTTTTACAGTCTTTCCATTTATCATTATTTCCTTTTAAATTAAATACCGATTAAATTTATAGGAGTTGGTCTAAATCGTACAGACACTTTCGTTTTATATCTTATATAAACACACGAGTCTCTTTTGATCAACTTACTATAGGTATAAGCTTATGCGTTTCGAAAAGAGTAGGTAACAGATGTGATCTGTAAATGCGTCTTGTGAGTGCGTGCTTTTATGTTCGTGTGTGAGCGTATGTGTGCGCTTGACTGGTTGTGTGTGCGTGCCCGCTCTTGGTAGCGGTGTGCGCGTGTGTACGTGTTCGCACGTACATGTATGTATGTGTCCAGGCAACAAGACTAGTCATCAATTATTTGGTTCCAGTATGAATGACTATACATGTATATGTATCATGACTACGTGTATAATAAACTATGAACATTAATATTACATGTACAGGAGATAAAAGCCTCAGCCTACACAATGTCTTACGGTTTAATAGTATGAAAAAAAAACCCAGCCGAGATGACATTTAATGACCACATGTTAATGACGTAATATGATAAATATGCAATGACGTCATGTTTAAAAGTTGTACAATTTTTTTTTTTTTTAAAAAGACGAAGAAAATGGTCGAATTTTAGAATACTATCAAAACCAACAAAACAAAATATAATGAAATCCAAAATATTATTATAATAAGCAATGATTTATCAGCAAATGTCATGTTAAGAATAAAGGCAAATAAAATCCCGAATCTATCTTGCACCTGGGCGTGGATACTGCCCAATTTGTCTCACTACTGGAGAAATGAAGTGGCATACTTTCATCGGTGACATGTATTCGTATTGTTTGTATGTTTTGGGGGCTTATCGTCCCACGAACACTATTTCAGCTATCTGCAGATGGTGTCCACTTGAAGCAGATATAGTGCTACCTTCACTTTGTATAGCTTGTCGTGAACACCTGGCATGATACCACAACCAGTCACATTATCCTGACACCGGGCCAACCAGTCGTGGAACTACCCTTACATTTGATTAAGCGTTACCAAGGGAACTATACCACAACCATTTTCAACGACTTTGGTATGTCGCGGCCCGTGATCGAACTCGGGGTCTCCCGTACCTGGAGACGACGCTCTACTGATTTTCTCATCTACCTCTCCAGTCATCGTGTAATTGTTAACCATCATAGATTTAAGAGATTGATTGTAGTTTAACATCAATGATTTGTTAAGATTTTAAGTGTGAGCAGTTAGATTTCGTGTTTATGTATATTGCTGATTTGAATAGATACTTAAGTGTAAAAATATTAAAAATTCAAACGGTTCATAGTATGTGCCCATATGATACAACCATAATAGCAACATATAATAAAGTATGGTTACACCTATTTATTTATAGTCGATTGGAAAAACAAATCGAATTAGTACTGCGCCAGTTTGCAGTAAATAGTCTTGCTCAATGACATGTAGATAAAGATATAGATATATAGATATAGATATATAGATATAGGTATAAAGATGGGTAGGTAGGTAGGTAGGTAGGTAGGTAGGTAGGTAGGTAGGTAGGTAGGTAGACAGGTAGGTAGGTAGGTAGGTAGGTAGGTAGGTAGGTAGGTAGGTAGGTAGGTAGATGTGTGTATTTATATATGTGTTTGTGTGCGTGCGTGCGTGCGTGCGTGTGTGTGTGTGATATGTGTAAATAAGCTCGACTTCGTTCATGCAGAACAGTAGTAATCGAACATAATTACTTTTGCATTTAGGAAATAGAGGTTCCTCTGGCGTGGTTTGTCGCAAAGTTATGCACAGGGTTGCGTTCAATCCGTTCTTGAAGGCCGTTTACCCTGAACTAAAATGGTTCTCTTTCCCATTTTAAAATTACTTGTTTGAAGTAATAATGTTTATATGAAACCGTGACAATATTGCTACATATATGACTTGCAGGCGATAATTATTAGCTTAAACAGTCAAGGACATTGCGATGTCAACCTTTGTCTCCTTGACACAGTGATAATATAAAGCATCATTTGTTAAAATGTATTAACACAATATTTATTTGACAAAAGTAAGGGGGATCATTATCGGTAAATTCGAAGGAGAGACATTCATTTAGGACGTAAAAGTAACCTATTTAACATTCTGTGTCCGTTTCGAAGATATTCACAATTAAGGAACCAATTCAGAACATTTTTCTTATTCAGAACCAAGAATATAAAACTATTATCTTGAGTAAAAAAAAATACTTTGAATCGGCATGATCACAGTCCGGAAAATTTGTGTTGTTTTTTTTCGTCTTTAAAAAAGAGATATGTTGGTAAATAAGGTCTTCCCTAACATAGAACACAATCCACTATGCTCATTTTTGTACATGGCTTACTGTATATTGTTAAGAGAGGTTTAGTTGTTAGTTTGATCTCATGTTTTGTATTTGAGACTACAGAGGTACAAATAAACGTTACAAGCCGACCGAAACCTAAGCCCAGTCTCCATACTGTAAACAGAATACCACCATAGTGTTTCAAAATCCCAATTATTTGATCACGGAATGACAAATTGTTTTCTATCACCGGTGTCACATTCAGTAATGGGTCGTAGGACTAAATGAGATTACGACTCCGTCAACGCAGCACTTTTATAGGAAAACCACAAGTAAATAAATGGAATGACGATCTTCATTACCAAGATGATCGATGACGGATTTAATTATAATCTGAATCGGGACCAGCATTCAGCAAGAGTATTGAAACAATTATTTTGCTTTATATTAGTTTCATTTATAAGGATTTTTCTGAGACAAAGAATTTATATCGTTTGATTGTTCGTTTGTTCGTTATATATTTTAGACAATGATTTATAATTTAAATAATAAAACATCAATATGCAAAAGTCCCGTTGCAACCGTTTACTCATTAAATGAAACATAGCTTAATAAATGTTAGACTTGTTTTTAATAGGGTTTCTTTCTGACCATTGAAATCGCTGCATTTTATGTAGTCATATTATGCTAAAGATATTAAATAATGTTTTTCAAGTAAGAAGAGATATCACATAAGTTGTAACTGTTAGTTGAGAGATAGAAGTGATAACATGGATAAAGAAATACTCAGTTACATTTTCTTCGGGATATCTAATTCCGTTATTTATACTGGAATTATAACCATATAAAAATGTGCAAATTTGGCGCCATTTCTGTAACAAAATTTCGAAAATCAAATCACTCTTTTTTAAACTTGAAATCGATCAATATATGTGTTTTACCTTGGGTTGTATTTTCATCCATATGGTTATTAGGAACCATCGTTGTTAACATAATGTTCAGAAGAAAGAAATATAATCTAATACTAAGTCATAAGTCAATATTGTAAGCTAAAATCGTATAATCGAAACGACATGGCTACCACAATAACAGTGTCCTTGACGGCTGATGAGACAAGTACATGTAAATATCTATTTGCTGCCTGGCTCTCTTGTCTTCTGTCAACTTTGGGAACTTCATCTCAGCTGTTTTACGCAATTCCATCGATAGTGTCGTCTTCTGTTGCACTTTGGTACAGTGTTCATCCAAATCTACGGGTCAATGTTCAGAGCTTGTATATAACGCTTCTTCACAGATATAACACAACTTAGGACGATCTTGTGGGCTTTTGCCTGAATTAGATTTGCAATGAAAGATGTGACTAGTGATGTGACTATTCTTCATACGACGCAGCGTTCCAAACAAAAGATCTATCGTAATTTACATTACTTCTAAATTATCGGAATACTTTAATAATTTAAAAGATACCACTGTCACCTATTGTAAAACTACAAAAATTTTAAACTACGTTTCTGTCCTTTAAAATGCATCGCAGCAAACAATTTGGTGAAGGAATTAGAAAATATGACAAGGTCCTATGAGAATTGAAGCATATATCAAAATATGAAAATGTGTAAGGCAAAGGTTTTCATATTCCAGTCAAATGTGAAGGTTTCTACAAAACTCTGAAGAGACGTCAATACAAAACAGAGAAACTCCAGCAGTTACCACCTCGAAACGGAGGAAGCAGTTTCCCAGAGACAGGAATTTTACTAAAGTCGAGTAAGCAAAATTAATAAACAATATTAAAAGCTTTCAAAGGATGACAAAAATTCGCTGTAAAGTAATGCCGAGTTTAACATTTTTCACCAATGTTGAACGTACTTTAAATGACTGTAAAAAATAGAGGTAGATGACCGTGGCCTAATGATTTCTTATCTCTTGTGATTCCTCTGACTCAATGTCAATTCAATGAATGTGAGTCCCCCGGTGGGGCACAAACCTTTTAAATGGAGGTCTTTAAACTGACGCCGATGGTTTAACTTATACTGTATATGGTATTTTGTCACCACTAATAGCTCTTACAACCAAATACAACATAAGTTGTGTCGCTGAATACAATGAAAAACAAACAACATTTAAGTTAGCGTTCTAGATTCACACAATGGAAACAGACAAATATTTGGACTGTCTCAGAATAAGAAAGTAGTTCATTTCCGTTTTATAATTATGTTGTTTCTTCGTACATCACATGATTAACACTCAAGACATGTTTGTGCAATGTATGAAGTAAAATTAAGTGTATTGTCATATGGCCTACAAGAGCAAGGGGTGTAGTTAATTTTGCTAATAAAATAATTCAAACAAGACTTCCATGAAGTGCGAGTTATCATGAGGAGCCCCTTTCCATGAATAAAATTGCATTGTAACCAAATTTGCATGGACACACGTTATATTTGTTCGAGACGTGTAACGTAATTTAAAAGTAATCGTTTATACAGACATCCACTTTAACGCCGTTGTCAAGAAATATCATATCGTATCTCTCCACAACCATTCTTGTTTTTGACGTTGACAACTTATAAACTGCTATAAATAAAGAATTCGTATGAGAATGACCACTGTTGCATAAGGGATGTCAATAAAAACGTATACAGCATAATAAAATGCATATTTGCCTTGTTGGAAGTGATATACGTGTCTGTGTGATTACGTCCTGACAAATCAAATTGACTATTGGTAACACATGGTGACTTCTTTATACTTTAATGGTTTTAACATTTCCACATACATGTATAAGGTTAATATATAATAATATTATATTATATCACCCTTCGAGTTTAAAGCGTTTTGATTGGTCGAGCGCTGGTCATGTGTGAGTCAATATAAAGTGATAATGAAAATGACTGGAATGTTTTCAAGAGCACTGAGAATATATTACTGACGTTCGTGTTCTTTTTACGCGCACTATTGCTACAGCAACATGACGTCTGATAAAGAAATCGACAGTTTTTCAGTGTGTCTGTAATGACTTGGTTATATTTGGTGAAAATGTACTGTAGCCTTGGTAACAGTAAATGTCTTCGTGATTATCTGCCGAGGAAATGACCGCTGGCGAATTGGATCGAAATCTTTAAATGTTTTTATATTAAATGTTAAGCACATGTGGCTCGTTTTACAAAAACAACAGTGGAAGCCTAATTTAATAGGGTATGTGATGTAACAAGTTAAGACTTATGTTTCGTTCAATTTATAGTTTTGCGGACCTGGCTTTATGCACAAGTCTTTATTTGTATTTTTTCATATCATATTATATTACGAAGCCCAACGTTTTAACCACGAGACTATGGACGCCCACATATAATAAAGTGATGAGGTAGTGACAGTGTCTAACACTGTATGCGACATATATCCAATAACGTTGAGAAAACATTGGAATTTTCGAAAATAAACCAAAATGAAACCATCCGATCTTTTTTCAAGTAAACGTTATTGGATTATCGATGCATTATCGATAGCTTAAACCCTCTTAATTCAGAATGAACTGAACAGTAAACATATTTAAAACTTTTGTATACTGTATTGTATGTTTATATTCAAAACCAACTAAAAGAAAATGAAGTATGGGAAGATCTGCATTATGATGACGTCGATAAAAATGCTTCAGGTAACCGACTTGAATCCCATATTTTGAACAGAATAGCATTTTCACATAAACATAATGTCACTATTTGACAATCACTTTAACGAGATTGTAGTATATTTGGACAGACCTCTCAACCTTAACTTAAACTGTCGACTCCTACATAACAAAATGATGAAATTCTGACCATCCCATTTCTATATCCCCTCAAGGCATGTTGCCAGGATATAATATGTGAAGCTTAAATGAATAAAACGGATCATGTCTCCAACTTATGACCATTTCGAATTCCTGAACTAAAGACAGATCAAACGCCTCGTTGTGTCACTCCCACCATAGATAACATACCTTCAGTGTAGGGTTTCAGTTTGAACTCGCGGTTTATCATTTAGTTTTGGCTAATCTGTTAAAGCGATTCTCTGAAAAAGACAAAACTCGCAAACAAATTTACACAGCATTAACATATTAACATAACTAACAGAACCGACACAAACATGATAATATAATATTTCAGATTTGTACATTTTAATGATGTTGATTTAATTTTATTTAAATTTTAACTTAAAGCTACACAATAATAAATGAAATTAATCAATGTCTTAACGGCTGTGCAAAAACTATTAATTTGATCATTTCGATCCACGGTTTCTGACAACAAGATCTCACCACTTCCAATTTTTTATGGATTTATACATCTAAGCATCACAATTATAGAGACGTCCAGCTATAATTTGTTAAGGACGATCCCACAAATGTCTGGATAGAGCCACTGGAACGCCGAATGGCAGCCAGAAGACCTTTTCACATGGAAGATATTTTAACCAGTATCAGATGGTGCTAAATTATTTATATGTTGACCTTGTTAATGCAATAACTTCTGTTGTCAGGGTTTCGTTTCCGACACTATATATCCGACATAGTATAATAGTTATAAAAACATAACACACTTAAATCAAGTTCAATGTACACAGCATTGCCGCCTTGAGACTCTGATTAATTCAATGAAATGCTGTGCTGACATAATATATTCGTTTCATTTCCGAGAGAGCAACCATTTTTGCATAATGTTACGGATTTATTGTAGAGTTATTGTACATGGACTCAATCACGTGATTTGTCGTAGCTGTCTGGCAGAAGAATAAAGGATCTTACTTTTGCTTATAAGTTTCATGTTTTCTGTTATAAAAAAAAACTTCTGATAAATTTCCATCAGGAACGTTTTTGTGTCAGATACAGAAGGCTTCGGGAGAAATTTCCGAACTATCGTTATAAACCAAAAGGCCAATCTACAAGCTAATATAATTTCCGTCTACATAAACAGGATTCCAGTTACTAAAATTCAGTGTCTTTATAGCAATGTCTTACAACTGGTATTTCGGATATTACGCGTGTTGTTTCGCCATTTGCTTAAATAAGGCTAAGACGTTTGGTGTTTTTCGGTATAAAGAAGAATGAATGTTATTATCACGGTAATAAAGATAAGCAAGTCAGAATTACCACAGATATTTAAATCTAAACTACCTATAGACAAAGGCAAACAGAGTTATTGTAAATGTGGCAAAAACAAACACAGAGACGAGACATAACATACAAAAGAAAAACCAGAAGATACCGCCTTGGAATTAGGCCCACTGTTTAAGCAAATGTAAAGAAGATAGTTTGGTTGTAAATGTACACCTCTATTTATTTGTGATAAAAATTATGTAAGATTTTGATCAAGTTTAACCGGTAAATGACGTTTACTAGCTATGGCAATAACTTCTGGTAATAAACTTAACATCTTACTTTAAGTAAGCTTTGATTATAACTTACAGCCAATGGCGTTTAATGTCATGGCTCTATATGAATGTAAACAGATACAGTTTCAAAGTACAAGTTTGTAGGCATCATGCAAGGTTTTTACTTTGTTGCCATCTTGATAGCCTTCAAGAATCTTTTGGTGATTTTAATAAATACTTAAAATTAAGTATAAATAAGTAAATTGCTTGTTATGAAGACCAAAACACAAAACGCCACTGGTTGATGTTCACATTTTAGTTTAACTTGTAGATTTACAAGCACAGGTAAGATTTAAGTATTAAAACAGACAAAAAATGTTGTTTTTATATTAACGGCTCTCCGTACAGTAACTTTGCTTCAACGTTCATTCTGCCTTTCTACTCTAAATAGTTCAACCCCAACGTTAAATATGCTTTTATATAACTAAGAACTATGCCAAAAATGCTCCCAGTTACAAGCATTAACAAAAGTTAACTTTAAATCATGACATTTTTTAAAAGTAAACCTATTTAATTTATAGCTGGTTGTATTAATCCCTGTCCTCTGGACTTCCACGTACAACCAGCACTCAGGTAGTGAGTACCTGGAGCAATATACAGTAAGCAGTTCTGCAAAGCCTGGTAGGTTTCGGGGTTAGAACCCGGCAATCTCCGATCCGGAATCCGACGTCTTAACCACTACCCCACAGACGCCCAATATATATATTTAATTAATTACATATATATATATATATATATATATATATATATATATATATATATTTAATTAATTACGATATTGATTATTATATTATATTAATTATTATATTATATTAATTAATATATATGTATAATTAATTAAATATAGTAGAAATAACATAAATTGACACATTTTTTTAATTTGTTTGAGATGATAGACTTTGACTGTTTAAATTAAATGTAAAATCCTTAACCTAATATGAGCAGCAACATTCACGTTAAAGTATTAAATGTCGCTGCTCTCCATTAGTATAACTTGCAATAGGTACGTTTACCTTTTAGTCCTTTACTTTTAAAGCTCCTTTACTCAAGCAAATATTAGAGTGGCTCTATAGCTATCGACGAAACACTACATTACTTACTGCCAAAACGTACACAATCTGTATCAATACTTTCCAATCAATTAAATATTTATAAACTAAAATGGTCAAAGTCCATTTTTTCAAGACATTTTAATTCAGCTTCAGACATAGTTCTATGACTAGGTCACCTTTCTGGTGGATTTTATGGATTTTCTAGCCATGTTGGAATACATGGTATTAAGTAGCCAAATCGTCTAAATAGATTTGAAATTATATGCTTCCATTACGAAAAAACATTAACCATGCCATAAATCCGGTAATTAATACACTTGTTCAATGTTTATGGCAATGCACTTGCGATAATGGTACTTTTAAAAAAACTAAGCTATATTCAGGGAAGAAACTTTAGGCTTTGGTGTCAACCTTAAAGTGCTGGACACAAAACAAAGTTAGGTCAATAACAATCGATTAATCAACGTTTAATGTAACCGAGAAAAAGTACAATCAGTCATAATTTAGTAGTGTATTACTGAGCTAAATGGAATGTCGAAGTGTTAAGAATCGGCCATCAAACAGTTAAATAAAATACTTGTTTACGTATTGTGAATCATTACGTTACATATTCCGACCAAGATAGGAATACCGCTGAGCTTATCCATGAATGGCATGAACATGTCAATGTGCGAATATGTTTTGAACAGCGTCACTGATTTTAGCATCATTCAGCGACTGGTGCCTAGATGAGAATGACTGGCTAGACATATAAAAAAACCATAAACAGTATATTGATAAAGGAAGAGTGATCAGCGCATGGTGACTATCTTAAATTTATAATTTTATATATATATATGTAACCGTTGTATGTTCATAAACGTTCTTCCTATCGCTTTTCTCTCTCTCTCTCTGTCTCTCTCTCTGTCTCTCTCTCTCTCTCTCTCTCTGTCTCTCTCTGTCTCTATCTCTCTCTGTGTGTCTCTCTCTGTCTCTCTCTCTCTCTTTATATATATATATATATACATATATATATATATATATATATATATATATATATATATATATATATATATATATATATATATATATACATATATTTTTCTTTCATTATAATTATTATTATAATTATAACTATTATTATTATTATTATTATTATTATTATTATTATTATTATTATTATTATTATTATTATAAAGTCTCCGGTCATATGCTTATATTACAACAAAGTATGTGGAAATAATGTTCCTTGGTGGT
The DNA here is from genome assembly GCA_007844125.1 of Sinonovacula constricta. NCBI lineage: Eukaryota > Metazoa > Mollusca > Bivalvia > Cardiida > Solecurtidae > Sinonovacula > Sinonovacula constricta. The sequence continues at coordinate 42,965,262 of CM017572.1, read as the reverse complement.
CATCTCTCTTCACAATTTGCCATTAAATAAAGACCAGATGATATATTTGTGTTTTATTTTCCTTCCGATATTCCACTTGAAAAAAGAGGACAGAATTGAATTCTAGCAGCTAAGTTAGTTTTCATTTGACGAAAATGTGATATGGTTATTTTTAAACTCAATGAATACCAGCTGATCTATTAGACTCAATTTTGACAGAACGCAATAACACTGGACACATGCCACGAGTCACTTCTGAATTCCAAGACAGTAAAATATATTTGCACATGAACTTACTAAATTAAAACTATCATCTGTTTGAAGTAAAAGTATTTGTTAATTTTCTTTCTTTAAATATGTTTTCCGTTTTCGTGTCTACTGCTTAATCAGCAAAAAATAGATTCTGTTTCGCTTTAGACAGGATTCTCGTTTCTGTCAAATAGCATGAGATGTTTATGATTTCGCAATCAAGTTTGCAATCAGATAAAGCCTAACTTATTTTACAAGTGCCAATGGAATAAATATATTCACATTAACTTTCCTATGGGGAAAATAAAGATTGGTTTGTGGGAGAATTATGGCATATCTGCAAGATTTATCCTTTTCACCGCCGTTCACTTTGCTTTGCAAAATATTTGCAATAATTTGTCAAAATGGGTTCCTTTTAACTGAGTGACATAAAGTAACGAGTCGCGATGCCTAATGATGAATACGCATCAGTAGACCCAACAATCAAATAGAGAAACATATAAACTAAATAGAACGACAGTCTTCGTTAGCGAGGTCATAGGTGTCTGATTTGATTTCCTTGTTAATAAATTCATTTCGGAGGCACATGGCCACATTTCTCACATATGGCATTCAGATTTCTCTATAAAGGCGGGTCATGGCACAAAAATGGATTGGAACAATATCATGGATATACATGTAAGTATAACCCAACGTCTTGTGAATCAAGATGACGCCTAATTAACCAAACATCTACAATGTAGACCGTTATACCAAGTGTATATCATTAAGCCTTTCCAAGGACGACTAACATCCCATTGCGGTAAGAGATCGGATAGCATAAATTATAGATAAGCTCGAATGAATCCGATCATCTCTACTTTTCCACAATGAAATCAAGTAACCGGTGTTTAACGTCTTGTAGAGTGTCTCACAGAAAAAAGACTCAATAATTGACTCCAAAACACAAAAACGTAATACAATGGCACCATTGGTACAATAAGTTGGGGGCTGTTTTGTTGTATCTATAAGGAACCATCCTAAGACAATTAGGTCGCTAACTTAAAGTGTGTGACATTAAGAATATATATATATATCTCTATTTCTATATCTATATATATAAATATATATATAAATATATATATATATATATATATATATATATATATATATATAGAGAGAGAGAGAGAGAGAGAGAGAGAGAGAGAGAGAGAGAGAGATAAAGATATAGATATATATTTATTTGTATTTTAAGGTTACAAAGAACACAGAAAAACATTTTAAACATGAAAAGTTTCGACATGGAAAGCTTATGACTAGAAGCGTGAAGATAATCTTGGATACCGGATACGTTCTCGTTAAATATTTTGAAATTAACCTTGCACGCATAATGATAAACTTTAATGGGCAAATAGAATTATTGCAAATTCCAGTTGCAACAGCAATGTATGTCATTTTAAAGAATAGAAATCGCAAATTAAATTGCGTTTTGACATAAGAAACATACACATCTTGATTTCTTAAAAAAACAAGAAATTAGAACAAGACAACATTTAAAGAAATGCATTATACAAAAAAATATAAACTGCAAACATTCTTTTTCAGACAATGTTAAGTCTAAATTGATTTACGGTCAGCATTTTAGTGTTTTAAAATCTGTCATACGAATCGCCATTAATTACAAGCTGTAATATTTTGTACTCAGAAATAGTATATTTTTCAGACATTTCAACAAATATGAAGAAGTGGACGATTCCGGTTCTTCTGTATCGTGTTGTTACAATGGGGCTTTAAAGAAAGAGACAAATCAAATAACTGTCTTACAACATTAAGACTCTTCCGGTTCCTAATTGTACATTTGACATATAATTTCATCGAGTATACTTTCTTGCATGTCACTCTGAGCGTAGACATCGTCTTAATCTTATTAATTGTATATCATCTATATGTGGTGAGTGTTTCATGGTAACATTTAGCTGACGCACTTGGCATCGACGCTCGTAAGGAATGACATTAGATCTTACAAAAGTTTAACAAAGCGTACGACACGGACACGCTTAATTAAATAAAGCAACGTTACTTACTTGATCAGACTCGACGACCAGCTTTTATAAGCAAAAACTTTTACGAGTGTTAAGTCACAATGTTGACAAACAAGAAGTATGCTTTCTAGATTACTATAATCCAAACGTCTGTCTTGTCAGAGAAGGAATAAGACTGTTGTGTTTCCATGAACAGTTTTTTGTAGCTCAAATTGTTTTATATAATTGAAACTTAAAATATATATGTCTTAAAACCATTTTGTGTTGTGTTGGTGTTACATACACGCAATTCTTAAACAGATACAAGACCGTCTCTCGAGATAACAATACATGGACTCGCTGCCTGTTTTACAGATGACTGTACAGTGTGCATCGACTTCGTATCAAAATGACTTGCCTGTTAGAAACCAGCGTCTCTAGCACTTCTTCGAATCCGCAGACAGTACAGTTTGTTCAAACGTTTATTTATGTCAGTCTTGCCTCTGTTCGATGAATGTTAGAGGATCTATTTAACATAAGCACGCGTATGACTTGTGCAACGTTAAAATTTGAACAATATAACTTAACTTTCCGTCCCGAATAAAACAGAATCAACATACAAAATACAGCTAATACAGACAAAAAGACTTCGTACACAAGCGCACCCACCGCACGTAAATAAACAAGCATGCACGCACGCACGCAAGCATAGAAACATACACAGACATGCATCTTTATGTATAATATATACACTGTAAAATTATTTCTCCGTATTTACTTAACTTGCATCAATGCTCTAGTCCTACGTTGCATCACGCATGCCAGTCTGTAACGATAACATCATGTAAACTACAGAACAGAAACAAACATTTCGTGTCAAGACTGCTAATACTTTGTTCCATACTGTATCATGATGGCCATTATAAGGACGAAACTATAAATAAATCCACACCAATTGTGACACGATATATTTTATAAATTTTAAAACCACCCCTAAATATTTGAAAGCTCTGCAATCACTGTGGTAAGTCGTATCTTCTCACAATACGCAACTCCGCCTCTGTACTCATCTTCTTTGGTCATTTATCATTGATTCAAATTTCTTTTACAATCAATAATTTTAATAATAGAAAGAATACTTTTTCTTTACCCAACTACCATACGGACATTTTTTAACTACGTCTTCCACTTGGAAACTTGTTTTAATGGATCTGCTTGCTTTTACTGCTTGCATTTGAGAACCTCCTACATCAGGACATTCGTGTTTAGATATCTCTGTTAACAACTGTTTAAAAGTTGTTGCCGACTGGACGTTCCAAAGCGGTAACTTGTTGGGTTTGCTCTATTTTTGATTTCTCGTGAGAGTTTTGGTGTAACTTTTATATTTGACTGACATGAAAATACCTTTGTCTTGTGCCTTTTCAAATTTTAATATATGTTGCAATATTCATAGGACATTAATACATTTTGCTATTCAAATTTGTGGACATAAGCTGAAGGTTATGTATGTAACGGCTGAATAAACAAAACATTCCAATTGCATCCGCATTTAATGTTATTTTGTCGTCAATTTATGCTACAAGCATATTATGCAAGCTTATGCTTAAATATTTCCATTATTCCATTAGTAATATAATATAGAGGTTATTGCTGGAACTTTCTCTTGTTAACATTAGCTGCATACCTTGTGTGCATTTGTTGCATTTCTGAAGAAAAATTAATTATCGCCATAAAATCAATTGGTATCTTGATTTGTTTCAATTTAGAGCTGATTCCAGTTACAAGATTACGAGGTCGGTAGTTTATTTGGAAACTTGTCTAGACACTACATTAATAATATATATACCTGATATTGACCCAGACTATGGTGTATCGGAAATTATATCTATGGTTTGATTCTCGAGTTAAAATGGCAGACTGAAAATTATTTTTGACCGATCAGTAAAAACGAAATCAAATCTATGGCTGCGGACCTGTGTTTCTAGAGCCACTTTTAGTCATAACAATCCTTATTCTGTATTTAACTTGGCACTTTCTATGTTATTCCGGAAAAAATGTTATATTGTACTGGGTTGGGTTAAATTAAACCAAAACTGTGTTATAGCAGAGTGAATAGCATAATGCATTTATAAAGGAAAGCAAAGCCACACGAGGAGGAAACAATATAGCGTTCATTAGTGTATGTTTGTTGTTTCTTTTTTTGTAAATATACGTGTTTAGTTTTGTTTCTTACTATGATATGTAACGTGTTTAAAATCTACTGGCTTTACCAATAATTAGTTATAGGAAAGATACAATATTTATTGATGTTCCGAACTCCTATAAGTCTAAAATATGGACGTGGAGAAACATAATCTTTATAAAACATTATTCTAGCTAGATATTCCGTTTCAATAAGTCATTGTATTCTTACATGAAACATGAAACCACAGTCCTAGTTAATAGTTTCATTTCTATATATCATTATTTTAAGCCAGGTGTTGATGAAACAAATCTATACTAAACAATGTTTTACTATTTTTGTCATATTAGACGGAAAACATGACTGTGATTTTTGTGCGATGAACTGCCTTCACCATATATCATTTAAATCGTAGATTAAAAACAGAAACTTGAAACACATATGTCGCTGTGTAGTAATAAAGATAATAGTTTATTGGTATGTGTAACATACACGTCTCCCCAAACCAGTTTAGTCTATAACGTCTACAACCGATAATGATTATATGGAATCATAAGTCTTGTCAAAAATCATATCAATTGTGGAAGACAGTGTCTCGTGTCGGCAATTTATCAAAGGCAAAGACAAAGAAATACGGAAATGTACATAGGCTGTCATAATAGCTATAAACATAGTATTCCCATAGCATTGCCATGATACAAGTACGCTTGTTTAATCACTATAAAGACGTCCTCATGACGCATAACGTTTATATGTTAACAGATAAATATTATTTGTAAATTACTTTTTATTCTTTGAGAAAATGACTTGTAAACCCATTATATCATTTTGAAATAATGAAAAGGCACATTCATATTACAGTTTGATATAGTTTATTTTAAATATTATACGAAGTGAGAGAAGCTTTTCACTGTGTTTAAGAAATTAACTGAATAATGTACCCGATGTCCCAGTAAACTTCTTATGATTGTCATACGCCAATACCGGTGGTGTATCAACTGGAAATAAATTGGTTTGTGTAATAACAACAAAATTAGCAACAAAGTAATGAAAGAAATGATCAAATTATTTAAAATACTTTGCTGGCAAATATTAATGAACGCTATATTGATTCGTAGGAAGAGTAGTCCTTTGCCAAATTAAACAGATACGTGCCAAGACCTTTATGACAAATGGATAGTTGTATTTCTTTCACTCTGCTGTTTGGTAGTATCTCTGCGATTCGGTGCCTTCATTTCAAGTAAACGTGGCTGGAGGTAGCTTATCATCGTCATAAAGCACGATTTAATGTATCTTCTTTTTAGAATGATTTTGGTGTGGTCAAATCTTTTTGTTATACTTTTAGCTGACATCGTCTTATACTTTACATCATCATGAGAATTCGTCAAGATGCAGGAATTCACGTCAAGTATGCATCAGTTATTCACAGCACACGTATATTTATCAGTGTAAGTATGCAGCCAAGTGATAAATAAGACTGGTTGTACACTATACATGAATTTCCAGATTAATTAACATTTGAATCTTTATTAGCATTTTTCACTTATCTGTCTATGCAAATGTATTCAACGGTAGCATATAACTGACCAGTTGTGCGTTCATTTGTTTCAATTCCAACCATATTATAAGTATTCTTGATCTACAGAAAATATGAATGTGGATAAATGATAAAATATTTATTCAATTAGTTATGCCTTATGTGTTTTATTTGTTTAATTTTCGACAGAATGTCTCCTAGACAGATTTAAAAAGCCTCGCCAGTCTTTAACCTACTCTAATGACTTTGACAACATTATCTTGTTAGTATAAGTTGTATAACGAAGAACTAGAAATATGAAGTGACGCATTTATGCTAAACTGTGATCGATTAAACAACGAAACTAGGCAACCACTCTTCACTGCTTCTAGCAAAATAAAGGTAGATTGGTTTCTTTGTTTATTAGTTATATATATGTGTTGTTGTATGTTTTTATTTTAAATTACTTATAGACCAAAAAGACCAACTTGCATTTAGCAATTATCAGTCCATAGATATAAAGTTATTTAATATTACCATATAATTTGCAAATTTCGACAATTGTTTCATTTCCAACCATAACAGTAGTGTAATTAATCTACAAAAACCTGAATGTGGATTTATATGGAAATATTTATTCAGTTTATTATACTTTTGTGCGTATTCTCTTTCCATGTGAATATTCGTAAGGTCCCCTAGACAGATTAATAAAAAATTATCAGACATATTAAACTTATGAAACCTCGCCAATCTTAAGTCATAAATTAACGATTAACATTATATTGTTTATTGGGTGTATGTTTATAAAAATACCTTTAACAACACTCGATACGCAGATGAATAAGTAATGAAATTTATTTATTGAGATAAGGAAATGTGAACTATATTGTTGGCACTGTGCGAATAATATTATGAACGGCCAAATGAACACGACTATCATGTCTAATTGTATTAAAGTAATTTTCTTATCTAGATAAATTACTTGTGGCATGACACAAAATGCATTTACGAATAATGTATAGATTATCTGAGCACAGATACAAAAAGGAAACACTTCACACCAAAAAAAACACAACCTATTTGTTCAAAGGGTGAACTAGACAGTTCTAACTTATTAACTAGCCTCAGACTGATAGTCAGTGATATTCGATACTGACATATAAACTATAATAACGGCATCGGTTTCCTATTCAACGATGAAAATCTAAGTGTATCAAGACGGTTGTCCAGACTGTAATAGTAAGAAGGAAAACATATTATAGACTCCTCCAGGATTGATAAACATGACAATGCAGGTATAGTTTGGCATGATAAATTCACCAAGAATGCTTATGCATGACTTATGTTTTGCTTTAACACTAACGTGTTTATCAGCTGGGAATATACAAGGTAATTTGAATCCGTTATATGTAATAATACGTAATATATAATAATACATACGCGACTCATTATTGTACAAGGTTACCTGTGATTGTTGTTTTTTACAGCTTCAAAATATAAAAGCTTGAGATGTGGAGATTAAGAAAGCATTACAAAAAAACAAAGGGCAATAAAATACAAAAGGAATTATAATAAATAATAAAAATGTATACAAAGAAATATCAGAAGCATAGCGTCACAGTTTCAGAAGAATGTGTAAACAACCAATCCTTTTATTATTTGGGTTTGACTGTTAAATGATATAAAGATAGATTAACAGTATTATTTATAATAATTATTACTGAACTATTAAAGACGAAATCCTTACGTCATTAATATTTGGAAATTAAACTCACAGCGGAACTATAATCTATGATCTAAGATATATTACAAATTATGGAGATGAAAAAACTATTTAGACACGCACATTTTCCTTGTTTGTGATCTTAATTCTAAAACAACATAAAAAAATAAATTCTGACTGTAAAATAAATCAAAATGACAATGGTTATTTTAATAGAAAAAAAAAAATACGAAATCTTCTTTAAATTGCCCATTGTGCATCCCCTGCAGATGTAATGGAACCATTTAACGTGTACTTCATTCGCATAGCCAGCACAAAAAGATCTATTCCTAGGATGATGCATGCCACGCATTTTTAACTTTAAAGGCTCTGCTTTTTTTCGTAAAAAAATACCATCTTATGTTAAAAGAACAAGAAGAAAATACGGTTTTGCTTCTAATTGATCTCAATTAATATCCCAGATATTATTTGATATGTATATAAAAACATATTTTATATTGATATTGATATAGGATGCCACACGTTGGTATTTATTTTCAAAAGTTTAAATAAATACGTACCGTACATTTTTTGTGTCGCTTTTGTATAAATTCGTTTGATTTATGATATAACAAATAAAGACTGCCTCCTTAGTAAATTTTAGGTTTTCCGGACTTGAAAACTATATACTGACGCCAACATAAGTGTTTTGCATATTTATTTAGCCCAAGAAATATTCATGTACAAGCCGTATTGATACAACAAGTTTCATTTCCGAGAAAATAGTAAATATCTATTTGATGATTTAAAATCATAAAAACCAACAGTAAAGTATGTTTAAGTTATGCAGCATACTCGTATGCGATAAATTGATCGACTTGCACTAATGACATTGTAAATTGATTTTATTTCCGATGAGCAACTATTTTCAAAGTGAAATATGAACTTCCTTGACATAAAGCCATTTCTGAATGTATGTTTATCATACTTTTGCAATTTGTAT
>CM017572.1:42936631-42951631 GCA_007844125.1 Sinonovacula constricta | reverse complement strand
CGTATTCATGATCACCCGTCCAACTTCAGAGGTTGCAAAACATCTCCCTATGCGTGTAATCTGTGTTTTCATTTCAGTCATTATTTTAGAAATATTACCTGTATTTCCCGCTGACTTGCGTTGGACTTTGTAACTTTATTTCTCTCTACACATTAACAGGACACTAATCACTTACCCTTCTCTGTTGATTGATATTTTATTCAAATATTTAATTTCTGTGACTTTACACTGTTTGTTTGATAGAAAAACCTCCAGGAAGTACGAGGTTGGAGCGCTCCACAAACCAGGTTTAAACACCCCAGTTGGCCCTTTTGCCGACTGACCGTTCCAAGGCGGTAACTGATGGTTTTTCTTTGTGTGTGTTATGTCTCGTCTCTGTGTTTTTTGTCACATTTACATTTACCTTGTTTGCCTTTGTCTACAGGTAGATAAAAATTTAAATATCTGTGAAAATTTTGATAGGACCTTTTCTTATTTACCTATACTTATTATATTTTTTGTGTTACTGTCTAAATGAAAATAATATTTCTTCCAACAAATTAAATACAGATCTCTCATGGATGTAGAGCATCACTAAATATCGTTTTGTAGTGTTTTTTTCAAGTAAAAATAAATGCCTTGGATGTTTCAGAATCTTTCTAGACGACACTCTCGTAATCCACTTTTACCTTTAATATGTAATAAATTGCATTTATAATCCAAAAGACGAATGTGAATATAGATTATATTCCTCATAAGATAGATCATAATTCACATTGATCATGTTTGTTTATTAACTTTTATGTCAAAATTTGGATGTGCGTCCTTCATTGGCGAGTTCTTATTACTTGCTGTTTACAAAACAAGTCTTTGTCAATCTTAGATACAGAAGCGCCGAAACAATGCTTAAGAACATATAGAAAAAACAACAAGATAATCCAAAAAATGTTTATTGAATAGAAGTGTTACAATTATTACAACGCCTTACATGTGCAACATGTTAGAAACCTTGAACTAAATAGAAAATATGCAGGATGCTTTGGAAAAGAGCAATAAAAAATAAAATAAAACGTTTTAATGTTCAACTACAACATTCCTTTGCATCTCCCATCCTTAAATGCGACTGGTGGCATTTAAATAGAAAGCAACAATGAAATAACTGCAAAGAATGAGTACTACATATAAAAAACATTCCGTACAAACAAATAATGCACACAAATGTGTATTTCACATCACAACTATAAAGAGAAAGAAGTGGTGATTTTCTTCCAAGTATCGCATACAAAGATATATGTACAGTCTTATGTATATACATTATAGGGGAGTAACAAGACCAGATTAAATTCCTTATTATGAGAACAGTTTTACTTGACAACCATCAATAATATCATGCCATCAGCTCGCATACCCTTTCCAATCTTAATATGAGCAGGCCATTCAACTCGCGCACCTCTTTCATCTAAATAAAGGCAGGCTATCAGCTCGCGTACCCCTTTCAATCTAAATAGGGGCAGACCATTAACTCGCGTACCCTTTTCAAACTAAATATGGGCAGGTCATAAACTAGGGGAACCTTTAACCAAGTGCTTTGTAAAATAGGGGAACCATTCACCAAGTGCTTTGCAAAGTAGGTCAACAATTCACAAAGTGCTTTGTCATGTAGGTCAACAATTCACCGTGTGCTTTGTAAAGTATGTCAACCATTCACCATGTGCTTTGTAAAGAAGATCAACAATTCACCACGTACTTTGTAAAGTATGTCAACCATTCACCAAGGGCTTTGTAAAGTAGGTCAACAATTCACCCTGTGCTTTACACTTAAACTGGTTCGATAACACGGCTTATATAAACGTACAAGACGGACATATTAGAAATTTCCAATTGTCCCTGTTGCATTGGTAAATAATTTAGTTACAGTACGCAGTGTCTAGATAAGATTCTTTGTTTTCAAATATTTACTAAGGTAAAATAAATAGTGGATAAACGGTAGATACTTAAATATATAGGCATTAAGTATTAATTGGTTATCGTTTACTTTTCATAAAATTAACATGGCACTCCAGGAGAAGATCATTTGCAGATACTTGTTCTAAGCAATGCAAGGAAATTACTCCGCAGTGTACTTTTCCAACGTCCGTTCCAAACTAGCTGATTTTTATCAATCAGGAAGTGTCCATTCATTTACCTCATAAAAGTGCTCACAAGCAGGAAGGTCTTAAATATATCCTTCAGCATGTTAAGTATAGACAGCTCTGAACATGTCGCAACCTAAAAGTTCTAAATATCCACACACATGAGATCAAAATCAATAGCTATACAGCACTAGGTTTGCTGATAGTATATTATGACTGAAGTATGTTTTAAATCAGCAGAAAAAAGACTTATCTCACTGTTTTCGGTTGTTGTGTATTGGTGCAGTTTGCAATTAAGAATCTCATTAAATGATAACGTGTAAGCCTATAGCAACAATACCTTAGGACTTGGAACCGTGTATTTGTCTTGATTTTTTACAAGCTTTCACATGAACCAGTTTTTTTTTTTCAAAATATTATCTAACACGGATGCTTAATTGGACCTTCTAATACACGTCCATGTTTGTTTCTTAAGAAAATATTAATACGCCGGAATTTGGACACTCCCTTCTGGGTTTCCACAGATTTGGAAGTGACATCGATTGGTGAAATAATATCTTGTCTTATACGAGAATTCCTCTCTTGTTGATCTGACATTGTTTGCTGTCTACTGAGCGTTGGCTTTACGTCATCGGCGAGGTATTTCCATTTTCTTCGTCTTTCTTCACTCTTTGTTAATCTTTGGAGAATGGTGTCTAATGCTGTTCCCATAGAACTAGCACTTTCCACATAGCTAGCATTCTCCTTACAATCGGATTTTATTTTGAGCGAAAATATTCGCCTGGGAAGTGTTTTTTCTTTGCCATCTCTATTTAATTTAATGTTATAATTATTGCCGACGTGGCAGAAAAGATAATTTGGGAGAGTGCTTTCCATAAATAATATCATTGATAGTCTCTGTAAATGCCAATGACGATCAACCGCTTTGACGTCCCCAACATTGTCAAAGAGCTCAGAACAAGTTCTGGAAACCATCGCAATCAGCGAATTGATCATGAGCAGAGTAGTCATTACAACGAATGCGACAAATATAGCTATGGTTAATGAATGGTGTCTGGTGTCATAGAAATTAACAGTGTCACCAAGTCCGACCATTAACGTAATCATTGAGAAAAGCACACGCCCATAATCGGAAAAGTCTGTCTCAGAGATTACGTCCGAGCCTTGTATCGCCATGTACATGGCCGTTGCGAAGGCGATCCACTCTATTGCGATGATTACAAAGAAATGAAGCATGTCTCCTAAGATGACCTTAGTCATAAGGACAGTGACGAAACTGAACCGTTTCACGGCACGGAGAAAAAAAATGTGAGTGAAGCAGATAAGGGTCATTGCAACAAGAAGACAGTAGTTCTCATACAAACTGCTCAACGATGCAGCAAACAGATCTGCAATAAGAAGGAATGGAATGAGAACATGAAAAAGTCGAAAGCAGCTATTACTGTAAGGATTTATGAAACTTTTAATGGAATATGGCAATCTTCCACCGACAGCTCGAATTACTTCGAGAGAGAGAAGCACGATGGAAATAGCAGCTTGTATGGTTATCATAAGCGGATTATTTCTGAGAATGATTTTAAACTTTGGCGGCAAGGTGATGTTAAATTCAGATTGTGAAGGGTTGTTGACCCCACTTTGTGAATTGGGTTCTTGTTGAGCCCTCTCAACACAATACCATAAGAAGAAACACGTACAAATAAAGAAGAGTAGCCATATGACGCGAATCATCATCTTGTAGTGAGACCACTTTTCTTGGATTATTCTTTGGACGGGTTGAATCAGTAGAAAGTGAAAGGCAATATTTGGATTTATTTCGAGCAGTATCATCAGCACTGACTTGTAGTGCCACTCAACATTTGGAAAGTTCTTCCAGCTTTTGGTGCAGTATTTCGAACAAGACATCTTCGAATCTTTTTCAACTTCCGTTTCTCCACCTTCCGCCTTCGTTAAACATGATATTTCGTCAATTTCCGTTATGTCGTACAGTTTGACATCAAACATTCCTTCTTCACTGTTAAAGAAACAGTAAACCTGGAAAATATATTGCATATTCATTACTAAGTCTTGTCATTTTTTTAGGCTGGCATTATTTACAATTATATTAATGAACTATTGTAAAACAAATATTTATTAACATTGGTTTTAAACATATTTTGTCACTGCATAATATTATAACATAGCGTAGGGACCAGACGATTTTCTTGTTTGGAACCTAAATTATTGCAATTAAATTGATTGCAAACGAAATAATGCATGTGCAAACCGGCCGGCACCGCTGAAACTTTAAAGAATACTGTGTGTTTATCCGGGCACCGTTTAAATCTGACGATAAATACAGAGTAGCCAAAATCGTCCGATCAGGCGGTGCCAGGGCTTGGCTTGTACTAAAGGAGCCTAGACAATTCTTCTTGAACTTTTTTCTCGATCTTTATGTCGGGTGTCTAATTCGGAATATAAATACTTCGTAACATGAGAAAATGGGAGAAAAAGATAGACGACAGTGATTGTACCTCACAGTTCTTACAATGTAGGCTACATTAACGTAAGATTACCTTATCGAGGTTGATTATGAACTTAAAAAGCTCATGTTGGCCAAGAGTTGCTGCTAGCCTTAGTGGTGTTAAGCCATCTTCGTTGTGCGCAAACCAAATCCCTTTCATTACATTGGTATCTGCTTTTGGGCCCTTGTTAGAGGTATCCGAAAGGTACTTGAAAACGTCAATTACTTTATCTACTTTGTTTTTGTACAAATTAGCAAACCTGCAAATAAAGGCATTATTTTATTTGCTTATGTTGTTATTTTTTCATTAAGGTAATCACTTTTAACTTTTTAGTATTTGTATTTTGTTTTTACAGCACACCGACACTTAATAGATCATACGGTGGCGAATACGATTTAAACAATACATTATAAGTTATAGCATACGAATGTCTGTGCCTTTATATAATATATTCATCGGCTAAAATAACTATAAATAAAAGAGCTTAAACATTTTATTTTCAAGATGTACAGCGCCTTGGATGATTTGTTGACTTGTTTTTGTGTCTGTGTATTATTTGCAAAGAATAAGGCCGTGGTCAATGTTAGCTGTTTCTTTGGTGCATTATGACAAGCATAGACGTTATTGTTCTAGGACGACCCAAGAGAAGAGATTGTGTATTTTTAGTAATAGCATTCATTCTTCAACCCTTCTGTAAGTCATCATTTTTTACTGGACCTCGGCAACGTGGTGGTCGATGAATAGATAAATTTAACCAAACTAAGCCACTATTACAGATTTTGGATTTTTTTTGGTCTCGTAAGAAGTTTGAGACTGTTAAATTTAAATCGCAAGAAGGCTTGGTAAATCGAAGATTGGTAGTTTAACACCCTTTCTTACTTTCATGTAACAACAATTTTGCTACTGCGATTTTAACGCGCCTTACTGGGTAATGCCAGACATACTTATATAATATAGCGATGTCACAGTTCAAATTATTATTTGTTAACGTGTTTTTAAATCATAATGTCTTTCTATCTATGTAATGATTTGACGAGGCTCAGCTGGTTTTTTTGCATAGAAAAATCGTCATAGACACATGTATGGATAGAACTGTAAATGCACAGTTGTGAAGCTTGGAAAACACACTATGAACTTAATATCTTATATCGCTTTTTAGTATCCCTTTGTATACCTGTATGATTACTGGTGTCATGTATATTGTGAACATGTTATCCTTAATGTTTTTGTTTTCTCTTAATTATAAATTTACTATTGTGTTTCTTAGCTACACGTTGTACCTGATCAAGGAATGACAAACATTGTCTCCATTGCTGCTGGTACCGTCTATACGAGATCCGTGCTTTATGAGCAGTTCCAGGATTTCTGCAATATTGATTACCATGCATATCATATTCAACAGCGTACGAACATTGATAAATCTGAGGCTAATAGTCTGCTAATGCTAACTGTTTGGGACTGGAAACTTGGCATAGTGTAACTGGTATAGTTATAGTAATATTTGTCGTACTTAAACAGGAATAGAGAACAGAGTAACCCTTACGAGGAAAACTTGGCGAATATGTAACAGTGTCTATTTTCCGTAAGCTCAGAATTAAAATCATATGCATCGCCCGTGCCATATATGTAGGCGAACACGGTGACATAGCTTTAATCACATGTAATATATTCTCTCTTGTATTAAAGGTGGTAACCGACAGATTGCCCATATTTCATACATGTCATCATATATAATATTGAGAATATTAACATAATCTTTGCACACGCTAGTCTAAGTAAATACGACGTTGATCTTTCCGTATATTTTTAGACAGTACAAATCGCGAAAAACTACAATTTTATTCTTTCCAAATCTACAAATAAGGAAAAATATTAATCACTGCTAAAACAGGTATCGACATCAGCACGGATTACCGGATAAAGATATAACGTGATCTCAAATACAAAACAATTACAAAACACAGGAAAGGGGCATGCTGGGAATCTACATATTTTCAGAATACACCATCAACTTTTATTCTTTAAGGGTGGTATCCGACAGTTGGCCTATAAGAAATACATGTACCTAATCACCACTTTGGGGAATTCGGTAATACTTTTGCCTGTTCTAGGACACCAATTAAGAACATTGTGAAAGTCCTTTCCAGGTAACAAAGACTTCTTTGGTTATTTGAAATAACAAAATATTGGTCCAAACTATCGGATAGGACCTTTAAGATATGGCATATGTGTCCAAACGGAAAAAGGGTTATTTCATGCTGTTTTAAGAAGCAATGATAATGACATGTAACACATGTCTCTTTAAGAAATAAATGTAGCTTTGCTGATACAATATTCATAGCAATAGTCTAATTTTCTCTAGTGGGGTAAACGCTACTCTTATCAGTTGGTAGCACGTTTTCTTATGTGTCGTTTTAAGCGTTGTTCAAATCGAAAGAATAAGTTGTAGGCATGACCGAGGAGAGTAAATATTAAACATAAAACATCTTAGTGAGTCCTCATTTCTCCAAGTGAATTTAACGCATAGAAAATCATATAAAAATTATAACGAATAAACGTGGATATTGTTCGATTCAACTAGACAGTTTTCACCAGACAAGATGGTTATTTCAAACCCGCATTCATTATAAGAACTATCAGAATTATTCTTGTACATTTCGAAAACAATTAGAAATGTTTATGTTTATGTTTATGACCAGATGCCGCGATTTCTTTTTTAAATAAAAGAGCAAGAATGTAAGTAAACAAAACTACCTATGTTGCAGGTCAAGGCCGCAATGGAAAACGGTATTTGTGCCATTGTGATCGTGTTTTTAAAGATTTCCCCCGTTGCCCGTATGGTAAACAGTTTATGTTTCGTTTCATTGTCGATGTTGTTAAGAAACAGTTCTACAAGATATGTTCTGCCTTCACAGATGGCTATGTGGAAAGGCGTTTGGCCATTGTATTTTGTGTCTTCTGGTTCTGAGGTAACCATTTCCGGGAATTGTTTAATTAGTTTTATAATCACCCTCTTTTGAACCTGAAAAATAAGGAAGATACCGGCAATTGGCTACCATATGTAAATGGATTGGCGCTGACACACTATCCATTATGGTCATTAGTGTATGGTTTTTGGATTAATATTATATTTTACTTTATTTTATTTTTAAACTTTGCTTATACATAATCTAAATGTTGGCAGAAAAATCCGTTTATGTTAATCTTGTCACAATAATGTATTAATTTTGTCCTCCACAACTAAAAGTACTTAGACAAGGACAAATATACTTTGCATATACCAGTTGTGGTGACGTACTTGTATTACCCTAAAGCGACAATACACATACACTTGTTCAGATGCACGGTAGACCAAAACAAACTTTCATAAATCACTCAAATAACGTTGCAGAAAGGTGATAAACATATTAAAAATTACATAATATGCCACTAATATTTGCTATTGCATATAAGAAGAACTTTCTCTATTATATAATTGGCAGATTTATGGAACAGGTCTGAAGTCATACAACAAAAACCTGTTTGTTCTTTAATCTGTAGCAAAATTACACCCAATTAGGCAAACACACACACACACACACACACACACACACACACACACACACACACACACACACACACACACACACACACACACACACACACACACACACACACACACACACACACATGTACATCTAAACTATTTAAAAGGTACTGTTTGCAGTTCAAAGACATCGCGTTTAATACATATTCATTAACTATTCTGTTTATTTACTTGTATTTTGTTACATTAATCATCGCCTACAGCTAGTTAAGATATGCTTGTCGAGCCTGCTTGGATTTAAACTTCCATTTTTCTATGGTACTACGTTGTTGCTTTTTCAAGTTGTTAAATTTGTACGCGTTGATTCATATGAGAAAATTTAGGCGGATTTTACCGGATTTTATGGAAAGGTAATGATCAATATATTTTACCTCCATATGCGTGAGATGTTTTACTGCATAATGCAGAGCTGACTCTTTTAAGCGATCATATGTTTCATCCATGATATTTGGAATATTGAAAAGTTCCTCCAACTCCTTCTCCGTTTGGCCTCCAGGCTCGTCAGGTTCACTGCTCAACTTGTCAAAGAGTTTCTTGAAGGTCCTCGGGGTCTTCTCCATGTTGGCACTATGCTCTAGAATACGTCAATGTGATAAGGAGATGTCATTTATAAAATACCATCATTGTGTGAATGACATAATATTTTTGTACCTGTCAACCGAAAGCAATAAAATATGCATTACCGCTCTTTGCGATCATGGTATTTATAATCAATAATAGACAATGCAAAATAATATATGAACCCAAACGGAAAATATATATAAATAGCATTTAATTCGAAATTAGTGAACATGTGAACTAAATAGTTGATATTGCTATGCGTTATATTTTAAGAACTGTTACATAAGAGTCTCCCATCGTATAGTTTTTGACCTTGGGACGGTCGCATTTGAGGACACTGATTATGGTTCGACTACGTCACTTATTGATAGAACGTAACTTTGTATATTCTCGAATATTCTTAGCTATTATAAATGATCTGTGTGAGCGTGTGCGTGCGTGCGTGCGTGTGTGTGTGTGTGCGTGCGTGCGTGCGTGCGTGCGTGTGTGTGTGTGTGTGTGTTACGTTGGACCTGATTAGATATTCAAGCCTTAAACGACCAGCCTTTAATACAAGTAGTGTGGGAATAAACTTTTTATTTACAGATTGTGTTTTTTTGAATTTATATTGATAATATCGTCATCTTCTAGCAGTTCCTTTATTTAACGAAATTTTGATTTCATTAAGTAAGTGAACAATTTTATTAGAACATGGGTCAGCTCTGATTTTATTTGAGATTAATGTTTTGTTGTTCTGTAATTGTTCTGGCAATTAAGAAATAAACATCCTTTAAGATAAAAGAAAATGTTATGTTAGTCCATTTTACAAAAAAAGTTGAAAATAATAGCGGTTAGCGCTAAAGCTAACCGCCGTTATTGGAGGGTCGATTATTGTTGTACACTTTTTTGTGGAGGCATAGTGGGTAAGAGCACCAGCATGACTATGGCAAATTGACTTAGGATGTATGCACCGTGTCAGCTAAATCTTTTTTCCGTCCTGTATTTTTAAAAGTGCAAGCTCAAATTATTTGGGCTTAAGAATTTGTTTGTAATTTTATTAATTAAAAGACCACCCACCACACCCTTGAATTAGTAATGTTTTGACAGTAATTTTGTGGGCTGTTATTGTATAAATACAAATTCAGATGTACCATGTGTATGATGCAGATTGCGCTTGATTGCTTTGTTTTGTTTTCTTGTTTCAGTCAACTGGAACTGGCTGTTCGGTCTGGGGCATCTGCGGCCAGCGATAGAGGAAGCAATCTGATCACCTCGGCCTTTATGCTATGCAAGAGACCTCTGACATAATAAGGCGCCATCTTGGATCTACTTTGTGTGTCTTAGTTTTAATACTGGGTATTTAATGTTGACTTTTCAATTTTCCGTAAATCATATAGATTGTATTGATAAAAAAATCGTTGTTATTGCAAGATATACTCAACTAAATGATATATATATAATTTGTTACTTTCTCGCGAACGGACACTGTTTCATAACTCAGGCGACGCACTTTGGTGTATTCTAGAGCTATGTACGAGGTGTATTTTACGAACCATACGGAAATACCCGAAGTTTTACGATTGTAGAGGAAGTAATGGTATGGTTCCCGGTTAAACTTGCAATAAGCAACACATGGAGGGAGGACAGAAGGCAGCGAAATCCGAATATGAATGTAATTTATATAGAGTTAGTCTTAGTTTTAAAACGGGCATGAACAGTGTTTGAAAATCGGCACGATTTCTGATTCCCAGGATTAACTGAGCAGCAGTAATTCTTATCAATTTAGTTTATTAGTAGGTTAAAACCAGGCATTTGCTATGTCAGTGTCAGCACATCTGACATAGACCTGGGATTACGTCGCTGAGCAACATGGCACAATTTCTGTTTCCAAGGATTAGCAATTGTTCGGGGTGGCAGAATTTCTATTGAAATATGCAACTTGATATCTCATAAATGTGAAGCCTGTTAAAATCATATTGGTGACATCATATGGGGCAAGAATTTCAGCCTATTGTGGCATATATGTTTGGGCCTATGGGGGCTTACAGATTCAGACCAATTAGCCTAGTTTGCGTGCAGTTTGACTATTTAAGCATACAGTGTCAGCCTGGCTGGACATACAGTTTCAGCTTGTGGGGCATAGTGAAGCATTCAGTTTAGCCTAGTTGGGCATACGCTTGAATGTTGGTGTCTATATTACGGATGGCTGTCTTAGGTCGCTCTAAACGACTATTTGTCCGGTGTACCTGCTTTGACAGTGGCTTAGCACGATGCAGACGGAACCATGCCATAAACTGCATTTAGCTAAGTGAGATTTGTATTGTGTTATATTTGTAAAGAATTAAAATAAATGTTTGTTAATTTACGCGGCATGGGTGAACAGGCGTTATTGCTGCCGTTATTTCTCTGAAATGAAAGGGTAATTAAAAATGTAAGAATGGAATCTGTTTATCCGTGTGGCGTTGTTGCTCTTTCCGACTAGAATGTCCAAGTCATAATAGAAAAATTACTACTGCTACTACTACTTCTACTACTACTACTACTACTACTACTACTACTACTACTACTACTACTACTACTACTACTACTACTCTTACTACTAATACTACTACTACTTATAATAATAATAATATAATAATAATAATAATAATAATGATAATAATAATTAATAATAATATAATAATAATTGTAATGATTATAATAATAATATAAATAATAATAATAATAATAATAATAATAATAATAACGCATTACCTTTTATGAGTCCTCCTACTTTCCGAAAATGCGCTTGGTCTATAATTGATTACATGCATTGTGTTGTCGCACTTCCTCTATGAATCAACTGCATTCTGCAGGTACAACAGGTATTGGCACGCTTTTATAACAGGATATTGCTTCAGTTATTCCATGCAGTTGCAGGTGCATTTAAAAATCTATATCGATTAGGTGACGAGGCAGGTATGCCTGGTTGATAAACAACCCCGTTTACCTGTAGTCTACACAATATAGATAGTAATCGAGAAAATACTTAGAAGTAAAGAGAAGTCCTTTAAGTTAAGGTGAAATCTGATATATTTGAGTTTTGAAGGTAACTAAACAGGTACAAAAAAGGCGTTTTTAAGTACAATCGGTTTGCGTTTTTATTGCACGTAATGCATCGCTAAATTTCCTCTTTTTATTGCTCGACTCTTTCAAAAGGGGAACCGTTCTACTCACTTAACGTATCCCGGCCTCGTCGTTATATATTGGTTGAAGTATGGTTTTCATGGCCATGTGTCTATTATTATTGAAGAAATAAGATTGAAACTCCATACAGTCCATTCCTAGGCTTATATACTTTTATGCAGGAAATTACAACAGCTTAATGTATTAAAGTTGAAGTGGGTTTTCTCAAGCTATTGATCACGGGGTTACTGATATTATCAAATTTGATGGCTATGTGTTGAATTTTCTAAAGAGAATTGTACGTTCATGTTGTGACTATGCAATTATTTATCAAGCTTTTCATCATACTATCAATCACTTGAAAAGTGAAGTGCTGCCATGACAGTCTTTGTTTCCTTTTTTACTACATTATTAAAATGCATTCCCTTATTTTCTTGTTCTTAATCTCACTCACTGCGTTTCTTTTCCTGTTTCTTGTAATCTTTCTGCTAATTATTCTACCAAATCAACAAGTGAGAAAATCCACGCATTATATATTATAGTATATGTATTGCCTGATTTCTAACACTCGTTATCTAACATGTGCATAGAAGTTGTTGGCGGTGTCGGCGACCCGCCCGCTCTAAATCATTATTGGAACCGTTTTCATATAATTGGCTTTGATATGATCAGCCCGGTCCCACTGAAGAAAGGATGATTTGCGAATAAATTGCGTAAGTTTTTTGGAATTCGTTGTCATCAGCAATAGAATTGACAAAAATGACAAACTTTACTCAGTGGTGTGCGAACAAAAACAGTATGAACTACGGAAACATCAATAATGTATTGCGGATGAATCACGAATACAAGCAGAGGGCATTGCGATTGTCCTAAATAAAAGTGTAATCTTGACGAATGGATTGCGAACATCACGAATATATACCGGGTTTATTGCGAATGGATTGCGAAAATATACAGGAAACTGCGGTTGTATTGAGCATGCGGGGCATCTCTATTGCGTCCGCAATTCGGAGATAAAAAAAAAGGCACTCAGTAGATTTCCTCAGTATTCACAGTGACAGCAGAGCGACAAGATGACTTTAAAGCAGAAAGGACTTGCCAAAGGTGGGAAGGACGTTCCAATGAAGCTGGGGAGGATTGCAGATTACGCTCTAGAAGCCTGTTCTGCAGGACTGCGGTTGCACATCACATTGTGGAGGAGAATATAGGCCTTCTCTATGACCCTTACTGTTCGGCATGGATGATGGTTAGCAGTATCTGGAACCTGTTGACCAGAATGCCGAAGCCATTCTCCACATCAAGTATTGCCATTGACAATCTGTAGTTGAAGATTCGCTCTTCACTGGTCAAGTTCCATGCGCTGTATGGCTTCATCAGGAATGTTCTTTAGGCGACAGCGTCATCACCCACAAGGAAGTATGGAACATCATGTGTGTCATTTGAGTTGGGGGTTTGGACGTGGCCAACCAATGAAGTTGTCATTATCCATGCCTCGCTTAGGTTCGCATGGTTGTATATTTGGGCATTCGATGCTGCGCCCTTCCAAAATACGTCAGCCTTGATGAACTTGTAGTCAGAAGTGACCCTGGGATAAAAGTATGACGCCGAAGAAGCCATTGTAGTTGTAATATTCAGACCCTGTGTTGGAGGGGTGGGGGGAGGGATTTGCATGCCACATGTTTGCCATCAATAGCGCCAATAAGATTAAGGGGAGTTCCACATTTTTAACCAGTCGTCAAAAATTTGGTGTCTGTTTTGTTCGGTGGTAGAGCAAGTCATCTGCTCATCAAGATACTCCTCCACTATGGCTCCTCGAACAAATTTGCTGGTGGTGTTGTGCTGGACCCTCCAGGCATACCGCATTTCCTTTATTTGGCCTGGTCAGCCTGGGAGTGAATCGTTAAACTAATTCGTCAAACATGGCTGGGGGCATTCACATGGAGTTGTGACAGGCACGGGGTCTTCATTGATGTTGACATGTTGATTGAGTTCGTGACTTGGTTGCGACGGGTCTAAAGTAGAATAAAACCTAGACAAACTTTAATCATTTACACAGACATTTAAACATATGACAAATTCCATTGTATTTATGGACATTTCTCAACTAAACATAGTCAAAAAGCGTTCGACATGACGCGATGAGGTATGCGTAGATGTAGCGGATTACACACTTAAATTAATAGCCATCCGAGATCAATGGCGTGATTTGAGAATGGTTATGCATTATAATCAGAAAGATGAACAATTATGTTAGGGTAAATGGATTTCATCAAAGAAGTTAACGGGTGAGGTTCTCTTTGTTGCACTGACACAATTATGGTCATATTGGTGACGTCTAGATAATTATTTGTGGACGAAAACACCAAACGTGTCTGGGTAGAACAGCCGGTGTATCGCAGAACTCACTACTTAAATGTTCACGCCTCGACCAAGACTAGGACACATGCGGTGAAGGCATGAGGAGTTACAAGTCGGCGGCTAACTGCTTGGCCACGGGCGACACTGCAACTTAATGATGAATATCTGCAACTGAAAAAGGATTTCTTTTGAATTATACAATTGGTTTGTTTGCTTTTCTGGACATGAAAAAATACGTTCAGCTCAATACACAGAGATCAAAATGTGTCCAAAACAAACCATAACAATAGTGAACAACCTTGAGAATAGACTGAATGAGTTTTATGTTTACATTGCGAATACTTCTATTGAATATGTTGTCAACTGAAAATACTTCAAAGAGTGTAATTTTCAGCACAAATCTAAAATTTACTTCGGGGTCGGAAAAACGCCGATTCAGCGTGTTTAACAGAAATGCCCGTTAAATTATAGGCTAGGATCGATTAGTCGACGAAATCGAAAGTAAGGTTTTAGTTATATATTTCTTTGGTTTGTGAGAGAAATAAAATAAACGTTATATTTTACTTGTTTTGATCATTTAAACATTCGTATTACAATATCATATAGACTAACACACTGTATTTAGCGACATGAAAGTTCCACTCCGAAGCCATGTATGACGTTAAACAGAAGGATATATAGGATCAAATTATGTTTTATGTATTAAGAAGCGCAGTAACGACAAGAAGATTTTACATTA